>JAAMPD010000065.1:0-104634 GCA_025266255.1 Trissolcus basalis
TTGTTAAACTAAAAAAAATAAAAAAAAAAAACCTAAATACAAATAAAACGAGTAGAAATTATGTTTTTTTTAAGATTCAAAAAACGGTTCAGTGGAACGAAAAATTACAAATGAGACCGCATTATAAAATCTTGATATACATATTGATGTGCAATAGATCACTTTGATGACATAGGGTTGACATTGTTATGACGTTTGACTGTACTGTAACTCGGCATATACGCAGCATTTGTACACGAGTATTGATTCGCGTGACAGGCGGTTACGCTCGTCGACAGATTATTATCGTCAAGTCACATTGTAAGTTCAATGAGCAAAACAAAAGCGCGATGTCTCAGCACAATACTGTCATGCGATGCTTCTACAAGAAAAAAAAGTAAATAAATTTTTCTCGCCGACGCAGCAAATCTTCTAAATTTCAGCAAGTAAATTTTCTTTTATAAATTCTTGAAATTTCACTTGAAAATTATAAAATGAAAACTTATTCTTAGAGCAAATAAAGCGAATTTAATCCCGTGTACATAAAATCAAATTTTTATGTGCTTTATCCTAATAAATTGGAAACTAAGTATACATTTCCAAGAAACTGAATATTTCATTACATAATCGAGTAGATTTCATTTGTTATTATCGAACAAATATGCGCAACATTTTTTTGAATATTGAATCTCCTTCATAATTAGCAGGAACAAGTCTCATTTATTTGTTTTTATAATTGAAATGAAATTTTTTTAAATCCTGCAATGAATTTTTAATGTTTAAGAACTTATTTCTGGGAATTTTTTTTAAATGTAGTTATGTTTTGGTTTTTGAACGACCGACATGTCTGATGACTTTTAAGTATATTATTTTTATATGAAATTAGTTTTAAGTTCACACTATATTTTACAATTACAAGATTTATTAAACAAAATGTATATTCGTCATTTAAATGTCACAAAAACTTTTCCTACAGGAGTTCATTAGTGATTGAGAAACTGAAAATGCAAACATCGGATCGCAAACACATGTCCAAAATCGATTAAATCAATTAACCCGAGTGTTATTTACCAATTGAATTTCCGCTGGGATTTTTCTCGACGCCGCTTTATAACGAGACCTTTCTAATCTTAGCGTGGTATGTGATTCGAGAAAATGTATTCGTCGCGTAGGTGTTACTCGTTCTAAAGATATAATAGACACTTAATAAAATCTATGGACTTATTTTTGTATTGTTCGCGACTTGTTGTGCAGCCGATCTGACAGAAGACAAGATCCCGAACGTAGTTCGCGGATAAAAATATAAGTTTCTTAACAAAACGACGGGGGTTAAAAGAAAACAGATTTTTTTCTTCAACATTCACAAGAATAACGATTCGTTTGATGTTTAAAACGCGATTTATTGTAATGCGCGGTAACCGGACAATCGTTTTACATCGTAGATACAGCGATGGATCGCGATAAATGCTTTATCGGTCTAATATTTTACGAATATTATACCACGAGGATAATAAATCCCACGAGGACCTTAATAAATTCCGCTTAATTACCATGCGATATTATCAGCGTTATCAGTTTCGCGACTTAGGACTAGTGGATGTGTCTGTAATCGTGGTCATAGAAATATGTCAGAAATAATAAGTACACAAAAATTGTTGACTCATACAATTTTGCAAAAAATTATAATTATCACTGATATGCCTTTTCATGTTTGAAAATTTGTGTTACGAATGGATACTGTGTGCTTGTGCAAATTGCTGTGACTTGTTTTTGTACTCGATATTTATCTAACCAATGTCTGTCAACTCGATCAAAATGGAAAAAATAGTTCGAGGTGAAAACATTCGTACCTAAAGTTTGACTAGAGAAAATAAGTGTCTTTCTAGAAACACAGTGGATATAACTGTAATGACATGCGAAACTAGTTGTTAATTTAATAACTGTACGGACTGTAAATTTGTTAAAGTAGCAACGGTTAATATTCAAAGTGTATAATATACATTTAATACAGCCTTACTCATAACGCGCACGATAAATCAAAATGTAAATATTACATTACAACCTTTGAACATAGCAATTTCAAAAAACAAGTATCACGACCTTTTTTTCATAATCATTATGTAAATTCGCAAATTCTACATCCATTCAAACGAACATACAAATTTATTTTAAATATACAAACTTCTAAAATACTTGTTTTTGAGAGAAAAAAGTCAAATTTAAAGAATGAAATTCTTAACCTAAATGGTTAAAAATCCAAACTCTCATACGAGAGAATCAGAAAGATATACCTATGCCAAAGCCCTTTTACGACGGAGAGAGCATTGTGAAATCGTATCTTTCCTCAAGACTTTCCGTCTTTTTTCCCCCGGTCTTCTGAATTATTCCCTCCTTTATTTTATTCGCCTCATTCGAGCGTCGATGCCAGAACGTTAATTATGAAGACACGAGCTAATCTCGGGGCCGTAAAATGGTGTGATATTCGCACCGGTTCTCGGATAAGGCGAAAGGAACTTCTTACAGAACCGTTAGAAAAAATATATAGTTTAGACTTGAAATATACGTTACATCACTTTTTCTCCATCAAACATATTTATGGCCACTTTTTATTGCGCTCGACTTGAACGCAAATAAATTTATACTATTTGAAAACAAAAACACTCTCTCTCCTCGTTCGAATAACAAAATTATATTCAAAACGCAAAAAGTCACGCCAGACAAAGGAACCTCTCTAATTTTAAATAGTCGAAGACGCGACATTCCATAAATCGATTTAAATTCTGTCGCTCAATCTTTTTTTCTTACATCAGGAATTAAGTATACCAAAGTACTGCAAAATATCAAGTCATCATCGAGCTCATTTGGCGAGTTCTTGCACTTCGCATTCACAGCTGATAAATTCAATTACAGACTCATTCAGGGATAAGACATCGTTTCGTTCGGCGGGTGTTTTTTTCGGCGCAGTGCGGTATGTCGCCGAGCCGCGTCGTGTTGGCGTAAAAAAGCCGGTCCCTTGATTCTATGCGCGTCTGTCCGCCGCACCCGCGTTATTGCCGCATCTCCGAATGTGAAACGAGCTACGAAATGTCAACCGTAAACCTCGCAAGGCAACTCTAATTAACCCGACTGAAATGAACTGCCACGCCGATGCCACCATCCCTTTTTACTTTTGCCTTTTACATTCATTTTCTCCACTTCTTATCCCACTGTCTCATTCTCTTATCTGTTTTTACGATTTCCCGAACGACACGTTCTTTTGATAAGACACCCTGCAACCAAAAATCCAAAAAACAAACGAATCAAAATCAACGTACGAACTTAAAAGAAAACAAAATTTATCATCATACTGAATATCGAGGGTTTAGATTTTCAGTTTTAGAAATGAGTTTGAACTTCATGTTGTTCCACTCACAGAAAAAGAATGTAAAAATTTGTTTGCCACGAAATACAATAACATGTTATCATTTTCTTTTGACGCTTGTTTCGGAAAAATATACTCGAGGGTAAAATCGATCGGCTAAAATTTTCTATTAGTGGTCATGCGAATTAAATGCAAAACAGTTCAATTAGCAATGTCGGTTCAGAATAACTAATTGAATTGAATTCATTTGTTTTTGCATCGGGACAATGCGAATTGGAAATAGTGGCCGGATCGGATTGTCGAGAGCAATTGTCGACAGATGCATTAAATGAGCCAAAATAGCATTTCGCTGGCTAATTGATCATTGGTTTTATAAAGGAACCACACGCCCTTCCAAACTGTATGCGCAGTTTTCAACCCTACACTTTATTGCACGGTGCTCATTTGAAGCCCCATTGCGGAACGCGCACTGCACGCTATATCACCCGTAATGTCGAATAGCCGCGCGCAAAATGAGCGGCTGTCAACCGGTATTCAAAAGGAAGAACGGTGTAAATTAAGGGAGAGAGAGAGAGACGACATAAAAAGCAGAAAACGCAATTATCATGCACGCGAATTAAAGCCTTATTCGCGTAACTGATAGTTGGGACTTTAAATAAAAAAACGTGCCGTTGTATCAATTAGTTATTGTGGCGTTCGGACAGTTAATTAACTTTTGATTAAATGTTTAATCGTGTGACGCGTGTAATCGCGAGGGGCCCACTGCCGATTGAGTCGTCGTACAAAAAAGCTAGTCGGGTTTTCTTATAAACGATGGGTGGATTTTCATTCCCATTTCGTTGCTGATTTATCTGGTTCGTATGCACTTCCAATAAATTATTTCTTCAACGAGGACATTTATGAATCGTCCGTGCGAGGGAATTTTCCCTCTTCATTTCGTGCAGCCGTCAGTTTTAAATATAAATAATATAATCAGTCAAGCAAAATCGTTAGCATATGAATATAATTTGTTTCATAAAAATATTACCGGTTGGATTGAACGTGCATCACAAACTCTCGGGGATGAAAAATGTTTTATATGGTAATCGACAATGTTTCGACCGAATGGAAAATAAAAGTTAATGCCCGAGAAAAATATTTGTGACCTTTCAGTTGTTCCTCGGTCATTCACATTTGCCGGGGCATCAAACAAATAAATCACACGCTGAGAGCTATAAGTGTGAAATGCTCATTGTGGCCTAATTGCTGGTGTTGGCCTCATCAATATTGAATCTTCGACTCAAGCTGTTCAGCATCCTGTACTTAACTCCACCACATTTGTGCTCGAAAAAGTATCCTAAAACTTGGAACATTGTTTCCTCGATGACAAGCAACCGAAACACGAACCTCGTGTTGAACACATTCCTCTCTCATTGCACACCAGAAATATCACCCTGGCGTGATTGGCATTATTGCTCGCAGCGTAAACTCACGCCTTGGTAGAAAAACGAAACGAAAAAAAAAAAAAACGAAACAAAAAAAAAGGAAAGAATACAGTTGCACTCGCATATACATGCGACGTTGTATATCGGCTGTTACACATTTGGAGTCGCAGAGTAGCTGCACTATATCTGCAATCATCAGGTGCGCACCTCGCATGTGCAAATAAATACAAGCGCAGGGCTCGAAACGTTACGTGTCCGCATAGAAATCGAATAGATAATTATAACGCGGGCAGGACTCTCAAGTTTCTAAGAACAAATTTCTTAGAACGACATTGTTACGTGCGTGCGCCGATGACCACGTCGATAAAGACACACTCGTTATATAAATAATTGACGCGAAGATCGTTTTTGCGGAAGTCGGGCGCGCTTCGCAGGCCATTGTTTGCGGAAATCGTGTGTGCCCTTTTCGCGCACAACACGAGTCAGTTTGGTCTCGTTCGTTGTTTTCAGGCCGCCGCAGTCGATTTGCTCGCGATTATGATAAGTTTGCGAGATGGGAGGAATTAATTTGTCGCGATGATATACTGATAGGCTGGAAGATTGGCCTGCGATCGAGATATTGGCATTATGATTGCACGCGGCCAAATTAAGAAGTTGCAGGGACGGCTGGATGATCGAAGATGTATGTAGATTGTTGAAGAATTACGACCGAGTATCTTTGGACATCGTTTTTTGATTGTTATCTAGAAAGAATGTGACGTTTATTACCGCGCGTATCCGTTTTAAAATTGCGCTCGAACAATGTTGTATGGAAATCAACATATTCAATATGTGATGTGCGGTTTGGAAAAAATAATATATGATTCGAGAAACATTGTAACAGCAGCTCTTTGCCATCGGGTTATCTTTTGATGGTCTTATTTTTGTTTTCATTTCAACTTCTTTTTCTTTTTTATATAAATAAATAATTAGATTGGAAAGTAAAAAAAATTATACCATATTTGCGTGTTACAATCGTTGAAATAAAAAATATTACGTGACTACATGTTAACATTAAAGTGTCGTTATAATCATCGCGTAGTTTAATAAAAAGTGTTAATTTTCATACTCTCGATATAAAATGAACAAGAACTTAGTGCGGTAATTTTATAGTCACCATACATAATGACCCAGAATTATTTGAAATGTAGTATAATTGTTGTCTGATATCGTCACACATAGTGCTCAATTACAAGTCGGAAAATGATATTTTGTTTTTTTTTCTCTCTCACTGTAAAGAAATTTCAAAGATGCGTGCCCGCATGTATAAATCTTGATAATCTTTCCAAATGCGTGACAATATATGAACCGATAATTGCGGTTGCACTTGTACATTTGCAAAACGTCTGTATACTTGTTGAAAAACAATTATAGTACATTCGTTGGGGCACAAATATTGACACCTGTTCCATTTAAAAGCGTAATCTGTAAATCAAATGCATTCTGGGTTAAAGCTCGAGGCAGTCATGGAAATTAACGTAATGACACACGAAATGAGATAAAAATTTTTTTCGTAAACGAACGACGACGTGTGCACCAAAAATGAAACGCCATTTGTGGTGTCCATAACGCCAATTACGTGTGCTACCTTTCATCGTGGCTGTTTCAACGATTTGTCATGCGATATTCGAAAAAAGATGTTCACGATGGAAACAGACTAAAAATTTGCGATGAATAAATTCATGATTCCCTCATGAGTACGAAAATAACAACTTTTTAAATATGAAATTCAAAGTACTGTCGAAAAAATGACGAGCCGAAAAGTAAAATTTTCGAGCTGTCATCAGAAATGGCTAAAAAAAAGTGACAACTTTCAAAAGAACGCTTCGGCAGAGAAACGATCGAAGACTGATGTCATCAAACTCTCGATTGCAGTGCGAAAAAAGGAAGAGCGATAGTGTATAAGAAAAAAGGAAAAGATATTTTCGCCTTGTGCACGCACGCACGATACGTCGTGGCCTGGCCCTGGAATCGTATGCAACAAAGTCTAGGGTGCACTGGCTGCAGGGTAGACAACTTGCAGGAGGATAATGATCGACGGAAGTGTTCGTGTTAAAATATGCAGATCCTGTTAAATTACCAGAGCAACACACCTATATCTAACCACAGCTACCGTCTACCGGCATATATACCTGTCGTGGCTATTTTCTCACTCCTTTGCATGGCGCTCCGTCCTCGTCTTTCGTTCCACAAATATTTCATCGCACGACCACGCTCGGTGCGCCTGATCCTGAACACCTTTCAAGCATTTTTCTCGTCTATCAACCCTCGTCTTAAACCTAAATACCGGGTTTATACACGCATCTCGCCTTTACACTTTGTATACGATCGGCAATCTTCTGACTGGCTAATTCCAATGTGCTTTATTGAAATAACCATTCTTACGGGCCAGAAGTAATGAAATATAATTGTGTAATTGCCAACTCTGTACAATAATTTTCACGTAAATATGTAGATTATGCTCAACAATATACACTAAGTGATCGGTTCACGATTCATGTTCATGTTGTTTTTTATATGCTCAAATTATTGTCTGTTTGAGATACAAAAATGTTTCTCAAACCTCTCTCTCGCTTGGCGTATGTAAATTTCGGTGTCCAACGATATTTGTTTTTGCTGTTTCACGAAAAAAAAAAAAAAACAAAAAGATATTTTTTGGTTTTCAAGTTCAGTTTTCTTTCGAGTTTCAAGTGGAACTATTGCTCATCATTTAAACGAGTCATAAACGCGTTAAACTGTTTACGCAATAAACAAAAAGTGCATCTAATTTGGACTAACGGAACGACTCATTAACTCATGTACTTAGACTATAAATGCTTTGTCGCAGGAACTCGTTAACTTTGGTACAAGGAATCGCCATTACTCTTGAGTGCGCTCAATTTAGCGTCGCATAAGTGTAGCGGAATCCTGGTACAAACAATGAAGATTGTCAAAAAGACAAGATTTTAGAAACCGCGCGCACAGTTAAGTGCTCATTTTGCATACTCTCTGACGTAACGCCCGTAAGTTTTCACGCATTCCGAAAACTGTTACGCGTTCTGTAAATCCGAGTGGGAATCGTTCTTACACAATTAAACATAATTTTATAATTTTCGTTTGATGTTAAATTTGAATTTTTTTTACATTTTAAATTTATCTAACGAGTTTTTTTAATGATCTAATCAAATTTCAAAATTATGTTCGATGGTTATTTTTATGTTTTTGTTTTCAGTCGACATTGGAAGTGTGACCGGAAGAAGGCTCTTGTGGCTCACATAAATAGCTCGGCTGAAGGGAAACGACTTCAACATTTTAGACGTATAAAGAGAAACGAAAATTTGATGCTCTCATTGTGACCGAGTTGTCCAGCCTATTATTCTCTCTGATGTTTTACAAATATTCTCATTGATCTTTTCCTAAAAACGTTATGTTTTGTGAATGTTATCGATATGCTATGTCGAAATTAGAAAAATGACTTAATAAATGCAGGTAAGCTTCTAAGTTGGAGGCGTCTACCTGGGATTCATAAAGGGAGACCCTTGTACTTACAACCTTAACGTCCGCAATATTTTGAAATATTGTATAATAGTAAATTCTTCAAATATAAGGGACCTTTCTTTAACTTCGCACGCTTGTGGTTTTCGAAAGTAAACAATCACATTCATAAACTTTAACCGTAATCCTCGCCATAATCTGATGATGTCGTTAAATCTTTTCAAGTCATAATAAAATCATCAATTAAATTATAATACTTTCCAAATATAAATTGAGTGAGAAAAATGATCCAAAATACAATTCAGTCAGATAGTAAAAAAAAAAAAAACTTGAGTCAATTGAAGTTTTTTAGTTGACTCGTTGTTTAAAGTCTAAAAACGTATATACAATTAACGCAAATTTTTGTTCTAAAATTATACATTTTGCTATCAAACGATGAAAAAGGAATTCTGTATAGTATAATAATAATAATAATATATTAAAACATTTGTATTTTTGTTTTTTCTCTAACCAGCTCAATTTAAATCTCATTTTAAACTTAGACTTTTCAAGAACGTTTGAAAAAAGAATAAAATAATGAGACCTTCATCAAAATATCAAATTTGATAAACATTGATATTTTTTTATATATTTCATTTAATTATGAAATTTTTAACCAAACAAATTTTTTTCCAGTAAATACAAAGGTATAGATATAATTATAGATTACTATTGATTTTATATCTCGAAATTTTATCGCACAGTTACAAGTAAAAAATGTCTTAATTTTGATTGTTCACAAATCAAACTGTTCAAATAAAACATAAACGAGTTCAAACAGGATTGAATTCGCTCGAAAGAATATGCTCTTGTTTGATAAACAGAGAAAATAATCGACGTTATCAGCAAACAAAACATTATTAATTAACACGGGGCAATTAATTTATTTTTACGATCCGCGCGGATCCGAAGGTATAGGTATAGATAAAAGATTGCTTTCCCATGGTGGATTTAGACTCGCGCGAATTCAACGAAGGATATAAGCAACAAGCTGCAACGAATCAGCATAATTTACTGGAGGGGGGGAAGGAGGTCGGATAAAGCGCCGATACTGAGTGGTGAGAGAGTATATATCTGGACTAATAAATTGCACGAATATTGATATCTAAGAAAGCGAGATACAGAACTGATGGCGTTTCGGCATTAGTGTACAGTTGAAACAGACACGTCTTCAAAGCTTGATTTACGCTTTTGCGCATATTAGTACGAGGCATATGCGATCCGCCTACTCTTGTGCCTGTTAACAAATATACAGTTGAGCGTTTAACATGCGTTTATGATAATTTATTACGCCGTCGGATTGGCGCATTATGTTCAACTCGGCGATACACGATTACATCGATACCCCAGCCAATCAAAACGAGAGTGTTCGTTTCGCCGAGTTTCACGACATTTATGAATGAGTTTGTTATCGCCAACTATATTATCATATCGTACCGATTGATCAAACCGAATTTTATCCACTTCTACAAAACTATATATCTTCCTCTCAATGAACAAGAAAAACTGGCGGGGGAAAGGGGAGCAACGAAAAAATTGTTTTCAACTTGTCGTGGAATTTTTCAGCGATGATCATTCATCAAAAAATAAATGACAAAATCAATTACTGGAGTAAACAAGGTCGCGTCAGTTTTATTGCCAATGTTTCGGACGCGATTCGTGTTTAATAAGTGCTTTAACACGGCGACGACAACAGTGATGGATGGTGTCAAAATGCATTTTCAAGAGATCGGCAGCATTGACAAATATTATGGCTCGGGAGCGTACCAGGCCAGGTACGCGCAGCCGTTTCCTCGTCGATTTAAGAGGGAGTCATTTGATAAAGCGATGCATGCGATCCATCATGCGCGTTTGACAAAAAAAAAAGTCGTGCCACGACATGTAATGTACGTGATACGTCATTTCCAGCGGCGATTCATTCCACTTTATATATCGCTTGGCTCTAAACATTTCACTTGTATCGCAGTCGGGCTCGGTGTGCACGGATCTTACACCGATATCGGATAAAAAAAGGATACCGATAGATATAATAAAAACTTAATTGGACACGGCCGCGAGCGAAGAGCCTCATAGAAACGACGAAAACGAGGGACAGAATTGGTGCGCTCTCTGGTACAGTTGAAATGGCAGGGTGAGGCATTACAGGTGAGAAGTCCGGGCTCGCGTGCTGCAAACGAGCCGGCAGCTGCTTTGGCCGCTGATATTAATATGCGGCTGACTGACTGACATGCTCTTCTTTTTCAACCCATCCGCGATTAAACGAATGAAGAGAGGAATGCCGGTAATTTGGAAAAACACGCGCGCAACAAGAAAAAAATGACCGCTTTTCAATGTCATATACTATACAGTGTATAAACCCGTGGTATACAATCGACGTTGCCAGATTTAAGGGAGCGTTCATTTTATTTCGTGCAAAAAGAAATGTCTCACGGAAATATCGAATTATCAAATTTAATTGAATGACGTTAAGAGGAGAATTAGAGTGGAGAGAAGTTTTTATTGCAGGCGTTGCAATGAAATGCGCGGCGCACCCGGTGGGCCCGCAGGCAACTGCGAGAGGCGTTGTAATAACCCGGTGATTCGGCAAAACACCGGGCTCGCAATGCGCCTCATTAGACACGACAAACTATCAGTTCTGGCGAACATAAATCATCGATGATGCGAACTTACGAAACACCGACCGGCGATCAAAGAGCACGTATAGAGGAGATGCTAAACTTTTGTTTAAGTGCGAAATTGATTTTTCGCGCACCTTGTAAATCACACCTTCGCAAATTTGGGAGTGTGCAAATTGAAGCTTAATCAGATAGCTGCGTTTGAATTTCGCTTCCTTTTGTTTTTATTTTTTTTGCAAAAATAATATCGTCAGAGGATTCAGATGGGGAGACTGATTCAATTTCCTTCTGCTGTCTGATATCGATCTTTTGTCATGCACATTCAATTGTACTCCATCATCAGAAACTAAAGTTCGAGTGTCATAAATTAGATTTAACACTTTATAAGCCGTCGTCAAATAGATAAAACAAAGAAGGGTTGAGAGGGCTATTTGACAATCGAATCAAAGTCGATTAAGCTTTCGGGGATAAAAAATGTCAAGACGGAATTAAACGAACGACTTGTTGGTTAGTTGGCTCTCTTTTTATCGTAGGCTTGGAGTTTTTCGCGCAACCCTCTCTCGCATTGGTTTTCTTCTCCCTCGAACGAGAAACGAGGGTGAAATGAAATGTCCCAAGGGCGGTTGAATGCCGGGCAATCTGTTTCCCGGACTCGGGATAACCTCGTTGCCAACTACCCACTTTCTTGGTTAGGTTTAGGCGAGATCGGTAACCTCCCACCGTGACGCTACCGGGCGTAAAAAGCACATCCGAATTGAATCATTGCTGAATAAGCGAGAAAAGTGGCTGCCAAGGGGGAACGGCGTCGGGATTTACGAGAAGAATGGCCGGAACCAATGGGGAATTAGAATCGTTTTCATTGCCCGATCGTGTTCTTACCAAGTGCCGAGAAAGACCCCTGACGTATGACAACGCATTTTTGTCGCTGAAAGAAAAGCACAGTTGTGGCCGCTCGCTTTAAATTACAATCCTGCAACTTTTTAATCAATTTCAAGTCCGACGTTTTTTTTTTTTCGGGGTGGCCCCTCATCGAACTGACATCACAAGTTCTTTTTCTGACAAGTCCCTCTGACTTTTCTTATTGATAAAAATTGTTTTCTTCATCATTGTTTTTTTTTTTTTTAGTAAAAAGAAAATAGACAAACATAATTAAACCGAAGCACACAAGAGCTTTTGTGAATTTTCGAGCATGATCTGTTGCAAAGATAAAATAACTTTTGTTTCGACGCAAAAGCCCGAAGCTACAAACTGTTGCATCATAACTCGGGGGGTTGCGTCGATGGCTAACGAAGTAACGATCCAGCACGAGGGCTCTCGCTCTTTCTCTCTCTCTCCCTTCGATAAGGGTTGCTTTATACAACCACTTACGTACTTAGGTTAACGTACATCAAACTAAAATTGCCCCCCGGCGTGACTGTAACCTCAAAGTGAAGTGGGGTCAATGAAAACGATGGGTCCGCGCGTGATATAAGAAAATTAAGTCAGAGAGAAAAATATAAGTAGTCGAACAATCACGACACGACCGTGGGGAGAAAAAAGGCGAGACTTCAAAGGCGATCATATAACGCCACGTGGCTCTCTGTTGACATCTTAAGCGCAGTCAATGGCGGTGAAAGTAAAAAATTTATGACACAAAATGATGGCTAATAAAATCTATACCGTTGGTCAGAAAAACCATTTGGTTTCTGTAAAAGTCTCATCGCGCAGATGATTGAAATATTTTTTTTACGATTTTCGACCGGGTCATTTCGGAAAGTTAACTATAGTCAGCTCCCTGATGTCATGCTCGTACAATATTATGTTTTCAAAAATATAAAAAATTTTATTGCTGTACAAATTGAGAGTCGGATGAAATTTCTAACCCAGCATTCCGTTTCTCATGCAGAATTGTTCTCAGCGAAGTGAAAATGGATTGGTGTATATATATATTTTAGGAATTACTTTTCTATTCGGTTTAACTCGATTTCCAGTGAAACGCAACTAGATCGAAGCGGTTGATAAGTCGAGACCGAAACACGATCGGGACTATATAATTTCAACCGAAGCAAAGTTATTGTTGATTCGATCGGTGGTTGTTTTCTTTTTCTACTTTGCAATTGTGTTGTCGAAGCGGAACGCTCTCACGGACAAATGACAACTCGGGCCGGACTTGTCATAATGTAAACGCGGGGTTGAGAACACGTGTCCGATGCGGGCGATGCGCGTGTCACGTGCATCGGAAGAGGCTCTTACGGGAAGGAAAACGGTCTTGCGAAAGAGGCGAAGGGGTGTCGAGAAAAAACGGGGCCGACAAGTGCGCGTCGCAAGTGCGTGGAGTGCCAAATGGACGAGAGCCTTTCAAAGTCGTGTGAACCAAGCAATAGGTCTTGGGACGACGCTATCGAAAAGCACTCGTCGGCCCCACTTTTCGCCCATCGCTGCAAAACCATCATGGGTGATCGCCCTACAAAACCGTTAATGTACCTCGTGTTACATAGTTTTGCAGATTTCTCATCATCGAGATGCCAGATCGATCATCTTATAAAAGTTAATTGAATCTCATGAACGGCAAAATAAAACTTACAAATGACAAATTTTTGTATGTCAAATAATTATATGCTTTGAATAACAAATGATATGCGCTTATCTCCAATCACCGATTAACTGCAATTACGCGAAGTTTGAAAAGAAAAGTTGTTAGTTAAAAAAGAAATTTTTTTTTCTCTCATAAATCATGCAAATTGAACTCATATAATTTATGAATTATGGAAACCGTGGGGCAATTTTGTTGTAAAAAAAGTTACCAACGGGGAAAACAAAAAAATTATACCAGCGCAAAACTTTTGATTGCTTTTGAACAAGTGTTTCTGACATAACACATAGTAACAATTCGTAAACATTTGTTTTCTTTCAAAATACAAAAAACACGTGTTTTACATTAGGCAAAAAATGGAGCGGATAGGAAATATTAATTGTCAGATGATTTTTTTCCATCTGAGACAAGGTTGGGATGAGAAATGTATTTCCCATCACGTCGTTTGCTATTTTTCAATGCAAGAGCCTGGCTTGTTATACTATTTTTTTTTTTTGTTTTTAAAACTTGTATTTTTTGTCTTTTACGGTGCTCTAAATAGAAAGCCACCCATTAGGAGCGAGAAATATCACGCAAACATCATTTTTAACGCGTTTACCTGTTGCATAATAACCGTGTAGTTTGCTGCAAATGGATGATCAAGCATCTACGAATAGCGAATAATCTCCAAGACGTGTATGAATCGTTGGGCATTAATATTTTTCAATGATGCTTGCAGCACCGAAAATTTGTCAAACGTCTCGCAAGTGACACCCGGCCTAACAAATTACAGTCAGAGTTGAGGCCAAAACCAAGCGGACTTATTTTTAGGCGGTGGCAGTCGCGGCCTCGCAATTTGGCTCTCGGTGTTTCAAAATTCGGAAAGACGAGTCGAGTGGATTATTCATCTTAATTAATTAGCTCATTACGACTCACTCATCTGCGATGAGATCTATTTATTTTACCTCAAAACTATGTCATTACATAAATAAATGACGTTAACATGTGTCAGGAAAAATTTCTTTTGTTGACAAAATGATTTCAACCGTTTTATTTTGATTTTATAAATTATTTTTATAATCCCAGGTAAAACTAAATGATAAAAAATTGTTCCTTTGAAAAATGTTATTAATAGAATGGATATTTAAATGTAAAATTGTAGAGCAAATTAAAAAATGTTATTATGATGATTAATTCAAACAACTGATCTGATAAATTAGTGATTAAAAAAGAATCTGTAAGTATATACGGAAATACCGGAAACACGTGAGATATCAAAGAAGGGAGAGGTTGGGTTTTAACCGAGCGATAGCTTGATACAGGACACGAGGCATTGGGATACCGCCCTTTAATTATCCCGCAGTTAATAAATTTCACCTGGATTTCATTTTAATCACCTTCGCACCAAGCTGTCCAGCTTTTTTCATTTTATGCGAAACGCCCGCTATCGTGCGCCGACCATCTTTTTCGCGGTTTGCAGCGCCCGGACGATCGCCGCAAAAATGCACACGATCAGAGTCGGTGCGTTTCGATTAACGAGACACCCAGACAGAATTGAAATTGAATTCAAATTGAACACTAAATTACAACGCCATTCATTAAATTGTATGAACGCTACTTGAAGTGGACGAGAAATGAACACGATGATTATACGGTGCGGTGTCAAAAGTGACGAGCTCTCAGACGTTCAACTAAAATTGTTATTTTCCTCTGCAACAATATCCTACTGAAACTGTAAAAAAGAATTTCGCTCCGAAGCTCGAGTGAAAACCCAACGAGATTTTAGGGGGGAACAAAAAATACAACTTGGCGACCCAGTGTCCTAAACCAGGCGGTTTGAAAAATGGACGGTTCCTGTGCATTTGGAAAGATGAGAGGTAGTTTTCCAGACGAGCCGATGTTTTCGTTGATACAGGCCGAGAAATCAACGTGGAATTGAGTAACAGTAATTCGATTCAGACACGAAGATAATCTGGGTGGCCATATTTTAAGAGTTGTTCAGGTAGTCCGACGTTGGGCGCCAATTTGTAAAGTATACTATAACATCGGCGACATAACTTTTTGGGAAATAAGCCAGGGGTTATTAGTGGAGCATCAATATAAATGGGATTAGAATTGTTGGTGTTTGGGCACCGTGAAAATCCGATAACAATCTCCAGTCATCGGAGCGCCGTCTGCTGATATACACAGCGTGATTTTTATATCGACAATTCGGACTTGGCGCATAAATTATCCGCGCTGGCGCCACCTATTGAAATTTATGATCTATATTAGAAGATCGTTATAAAACGGAAATCTCATTATCATATTCCGTAAATTTTCCAACCCGGGTCGACTTTTTGTTTCGAGGGATCATTTGTTATTCATTCAGCCTGATGATCCGTCGACTTTATAGAAGGCCACATTTGCTTTTTCCGGACAGACACACCACAAGAGAATAATGACACTGGGAATCGTCGCAGACGTGCGAATCGGACCTGTCTCAAATTGATGCGAATCGAAAGGCGTCAGCAATCGAAAGTATACTCGTCAGTGCCACCTCTGGAGCCCGAGACCTCGGCGATCAACAACGGCTACGCCCAAGGAATATAAAAATCGGCACCCAAGCCACTTTGCCCACGCGCGTCTAATAATCGAGAAATTCCCACACACCAACACACACATGCGACCGGCCGCTTATTGGCCGAGGTGGCCCGTCGTGGGAAACTTATACGTGATGAGCTCCGCTCCGAAATGACGAACAAACTGTTCAATTTCTACACTTGAATTTTGTTATCAAAAAATTATTATACAATTTTATGTATATACTATCATACAGTTTCTATGTCTATACACGTGTCATGAATAAACACCTTTTTGAAATTGTCATCGTGTGACAAGTTTCCATCTGTTTCTAAATGTTATGACTATGAAAATAATAAAGCAAAGAATATTTATAAAAAAAATTGTTTCTTGAGACAAGAAGGATAAAATTTTATTCCAAAAGTATTTTGAATTTGTGACAATTGAAATTAGACTATGACATAACATTTGACCTGCCCTGGATTCTAATATTGAGATAAAAGATATCTTGGAAAAAGAATAAGAAATTTCAAGAAACTTTATTAACTCTTTTCACTTAATAGGATGTGTATATTCAGAATCAAAAAAATGTTTGAATATATTCATATAAATTTGTTTTAATCATATTTTCTAATCGGAATATATTTTATAATTTGGTATACTTTCAGTTATTTCAAACATTATACACCAACTGAATCTGCTTTATATTTTAAAACTAATTCAATTGAAAAATTTAACTTATATTTATCATTCATTTGTTGATAAGTATAATGCATCTCACATAACCATGAGTAATATATGAGAAGTATAATATATATACTTATTCACTGCATTCGAGAATGTTGAAACAAAAATTTATCTCTTATAATAATCTTGTTACAAGTCTAATGTTTATTTTATCTTGAAAATATTAGTTCAACATAATTTCCATCTGTTTACAAACTTCAAATTATTCCGGCAAGAAATAAAGTAATCTATTTATCACAAAATTTTCATTTTGTCAATAAGTAACTTTTTTTTAAACAAATTTCAACTCTCCACAAAGAAGTTTGCCATAAAAAATTAATATATTTTCCATTGCAATTAATTTTCAAGTCCCATCGTTGTCTTGAAGAATTCAGCAAAATTTGCGGGTGCTTTGCATCGGTGCGAGCCCCTCATAGATTATTTATAGAGCGCCGGTCACAAGCGCACACGCAACGCACTGTCATGTCCTATTAAAAAACACCCGCATCACAGTCATGGGGCGACGTGTCGAACAACCTAATTGCAAGTCAGGTGTATGGAAACTCTCAATCCCGATTAAAATAACAACTTTACAATAAACCATCAGACATGCATAACCCACAAAATAATTCAAAATCAAATTCGAGCACCTCGATCAAAATAGACGCGCTTATAATGTTGGAATGTAATTTCATCAATCAGTCGACAACAAAAGTATAATTACACTTTCGGAGCGAAGAAGAAACTTATTTGGGACCGATGATCGGCTCTTTAATTTGCATAATTTCTAACATGAGGGACGTATCACGTACGGGGCCCGAATCAACGGACACGATGTTCACCGTACGTGACCAATTCGCGCGTCTGCAGAATCGCGGGGATAAAAATGGAACAAGAGGTATGAGGTATCAGGGTTCAATTTATTCGGCAAGGCAGGTGCAGGCCTCGCGAAGAGGAGCATTAAAACGACGCTAGCGTTGCACGCGCCCGATGCCACCGATGCGTCCAGAGCTTTCTATCTCGGCCTAAATGCTTATAATTTCCGTCCGATGATTATACGGTTCAACCTTTTGAGAGGGCCCCTCGTTATACTCCCAAGCGGGCCCGAAATTGAAACGGTCCCGACGTTCGGCTCGACTTTATCGCCTACCCCTCCCCCTTCTAATGACACATCCCAATCCCATTTTGGCACCGTGATTATGGGATCGCATCGATCGCTGAACAAACAAACAATAACATCCACGCAGCTGAACCGACCGATCGTTTTCGCGCGCGAAAAACGGCGCCCGGTCTCTCGCGCGATTTGTATCTCCGCCGTTTGTAATGAGTCATGTACGTCTGGCGAACGGAAATATTTCACGACCTCGCTGGTGGATGTTCGCAGGATGTGTGATAATGAGGTTTTCATGTACCTCGCGCATAATTAGCTGACATGTAAATTCTAAGCTGAGGCAAATGGTTTCAAAACTATATGAGATCTTGAGTAGGGGGCAGCCAGGCAAAATGATTGCTAACAGGTTTCACTCATAAGTATATGCCCGAAGAGTTGTTTTAAAACCCGGCGGTTTGGATTGGTTAACGCGAATTGCTAATTGCCGTCAGAGAGTCTCGCGTTAAAAGTGATACCAATTAGAATCGATCACGTGTACACTGAAACGGAATATTCTAATCGTCAGTGGGTATCGGGTCAGTCACAGTTAGCACCGAATGGTGTCACTGAATCACGACATCAATCACCCTTTGTCATTATGTCATTGGCAGTCGCAAATAATTAAAATACCGTCGATGGATCCTCCATCAACACTGACACGGTTTCATCTATAATTTTCAATGTAAAAATAGGACGTAAAAATAGGACCTTTATAAAATCCTCGGATCACAGAAAAAAAAATGAAAGAATAGTTTTGATAGTTTCATCAAAGTCTAACGTGCGGACAATTTAGCAGGTGTCTGTCGCAGATCTCTCAGGCGCAATGTGTCAGATCAAAAATGACAGCTCACCTCGTGCTGCGGCAGAAGGTATTCGGAGGACGGGTTATGTGACTGCTCGGTGTTGGTCACCTCGTGCAGAAGACCCACGTGGTCCCAGCAGTCTTCGGACGCGTCCATCGTTAACCCCCCGCCCCCAAGAGTCCGACACTCGCGCACCCCCCGAATTGCAAAACACCAAAACAAATCGGCACCTGGATCGGCAAGACGATCGGAACCGGTAAACCGATCTTTTGAAATCGGAGAGTAGACGAAAGTTGTTAGCTTCTTTGGATTTGCCGCGGGGTTTGTTTGTTATTATTTTCGTAATCCTGCGGTGATTGGTCGAGACGCGTCTAGCCGACGGCGACGTCGTGGACGGCCGTCGGTGCTGGTCAGTCGGCGTGGAATGAAGTTGGGCTGCGGGTTAGGCTAGGTCGGTCGGAGTTGCAGCATCAGAGAAATGGTAGGAGAGGGACGCCAGAAAAGGAGGGAGGCTTCGGCAGAACGGCGAACAAACAGAGAGCGATGACAATGACGAGGACAGCCGCGGTATTTCCACGCGGCGCGGGGTTGCAAGAGGAGGGAGGAAGCCACCGTTCGTGTGGGAGTGGGGCGCTCGGGCGTAAGGCGTAAGTCTGCCCTAGCTCGCTGGAGTCTCCGGCCTGGAGGTGGCGCCAATACCCGACTCCTACCCTGGCTCTACGAAAGAGAGCTTGCGTATAGTACCTGCACGGCCAGACCAGAATCGTATTGCCGCAACGCCGACCACCGGCTATCTCATCCAGTATCAGCGATCCGCGATCCGTATCCGCTCCGCAATTATATTGCGATCCTGCGCTCCTTTTTTTCGCCCCCTACACTCCGGCTAGTTCACAGTTTCCTTCGTCCTTTTATTTCTCGACAAATATGTGTCAACATAAAAGATGTTCGAACCCGAATGATTTTTTACGTGAAAAAAAAAAATAAATAAAAAAAAATAACAAGGTTCTCTTTTTTGCTTTCATAGCAAATTTTTCAACGCGGAAATTTTCCAGATCTTGGGAATTAGTCATTAAATTTTCATCATTCCCCCGGCTCCCTGATTGTAAATCTCGTCTGACGAGAGGATCAAACTTCGATCAAGATAATCAGCATGGAAGGATGACTTTAATGGTAGTAAATTAATAGAAGATTGTTAGACGTTTTAGAAAAAAAAAAAAAAAAAAAAAAACAGGGTACAGAAATACTCTCTCGATGGTATTGCAAAGTTACGACAATGCCGTCTGTTTGGAAATTATAATGACTACTTTATCAGGGGCTTTATCTACTTTACATGGTATGAGAAAAATTGAAAATAGAAACACTTTACTGGTTCTGATGTAATGGAAATCTTGTCTAATTGATAGACGATCAGATATCTTCGAGACGGCGAGTGTCTGGTAAAGAAGGAGCGCAATCTACATTCATAAATTAGCAGTACATTTTTTTTGAAACAATAGAGAGCGTCGTTTTTATTCTTTCGTGATGTCATTTGCATGAGGCGCATGAATTGAATTATATGCGCGAGTTGAGTGGATAAATATTAGGTACTCCTGACAAGTATGAGATCTGAGGCCAACATTCGTGTAATTCCAAGTCGATGAAAACGTCAAAAAAAAAAGTTTCGCTCTAGGATTTTGCACGGATGTTCGCGTGACTTTTACATGTCGAAGCTGTCGGTTGTTTAAGTTCCAAAATCAGCTGAAGATCTGGAAAATTGAAATGATAAGTTAGTTGTGAAATTGTTTACTAAGTCGTATTAAGTGATTTCACTTTGAGTTCAGTTTTAAAACTTTCAATAAATCAGTCGCTGATTGTGAAAACAGTTATCTTATTAAAAGAAGATGGTAATGGTTTTTAATTAAATGTGATTGAACACAAAATGTTAACAACAGTAATAACAAGAACACATCATATTTAAACGATCCGCGAATGCATACAGTCTGGGGAAACAGTCAGAGAATAAAAACTTGTAATATTCCACCATATAATTTAGATAAAACAGTCTATAATTCACGAATAGCACCTTATGGTCTTACTTCTGCGCTGGTTGTAAACTATGTAAATATCACTGCGAACAACCGCTTCGTTTTTATTTAACCGCAATTTAATCAGCCAAATTATACCTCAGTTTTAATTGCCGTTGACGTTACGAGATGTGATTAATTTGAAAACAGTGCATTATAAAAGTAATGTATTCGAATCATAAATAAAAGTCAAACGGTCAATGACAATGCATAAATTGCGAATACATTATATGCGCGGAACAATAAAAGAGAGGGTCTCCTTGCGCGAGGATAACAAATTTAAAATTGCCGCTAATAAATAAAATTTATGCGCTGGCAAAATAAAGACAACGAAACAAAAAGCATCAAATCGGCACCAGAAACAGATTCAGCTAACTCTCAGAATAAAAGTGGTTTCGGGCTCTCAAAGAAACACCACTTTTTGAATGTAAATTATCGTCGTGAGTATGTAATTGGCATAATTTCAACAAACTACCATTTAGTACCTCTTTATCCACAAAAACAGAACTCTTTTACAAAGCGAACAGCTCGTTCGATCGACTTTTTTTTTCTTTCACTGCGGCGTGGCTCTTTCAATAAATGAATATATTCCAATCATACATTGGAAATTGTACATCTGCCGGCGCAAAACTTTAAGTACCCGGTCTTAAAGCAGTGGTACAAAGTGGCAAGCCGATATTTGAATCGCCGTACCGGTGTACTCGCGTGCATTATATTCGTTCATACACGATTACCCGTACGTTTTCGTCGTGGTCGTGCGGACGTACATATACAAATACATATACGTACCTTGAGCGAAGCTGCACGCGACAAGTGCAACGCCGGACGATGAGGAGAAGTTGGCTCTGCCGAGAGCAGGAATGCGATATGAATGCATTAATGCCTCTTTACTGACAGCAACACGATATTCTGATAATTTCAGTGCCCTTTCCCGATCAGCTCCGACGATACATCCAGCCTGTTTCAAACATAGTGGTATATCATTAATGAAAATTTCTCACTTGTAAAATATACTACTGAATTGATTTTTTGTTTCCTTTTTGCGAATACGAAATTGTATTCCAATATTTTTTCCATCGACATTCTACATAGTTGTAATAAAAATTTATGAACGAGAAATATTATAATCAATAAGTAACATGACAATTTCCTCTTATTATTTATTGGTTTGTTTTATTTCGTTATATTTATTTGGTATCGTGTGATAAAGAATGAAAATAATTTTTTCTTCAAAAAATAAAAAGAGAATTAAAGAAACATACGTGAGAACGATAATTACGTTGTCTAATAAGTTTATTTATCGGCTGAATGAAAATACTCTGACCGCTCGAAGTTGCTCTCTTAGCTAAGGATCTCGTTTGGCTGTACTTCTTTTTCCATCATGGCCGCTTTTTCTGATGCTTTTGTTTGTCCCGTCATTTGCTGCGCGCAAGGTTTTAATTTAATTTTACCGGCTTCACGCTATTTAAATGACCAACCCTGTCGCTCAAATCGGAGCGACAGGGTTATCGTGGAAGTGGCAAAATAAAACGCAGAAAGCGCACGAAACGATTTCGTGCTTATTTAGAGCAAGCGAGTGCGAGAATTTTGAAATAAATGTGTCATTTGATATGTGGAATGTGAAAGCCCGGATGATTGATCACGGGAACAGTATGAAACTTTTTTCAGCCTTTTCATTTTGCATTTGCGTTGCAGCGAATGGTACACGAGCCGATGATGGAAAATTCTGTTTTCTATCAATAAAAGTGTATACATCATATGAATGAATAAAACGTGTTTGAGGTATATCTCACAGGCTGATTATACGTATCAGCATCGAATAACAGTAGTGGATGAGTATGATATTAATGGCCGCGAGAGTGCTGTAGTTATGTGTGCAATTGAGACTATAATTACTGTTACAGTTTATGTTTATTCTGATTCAATGTAGCGCCGTGCCGCGCGTATTCGTCTTCGCTAAAATATTTGAATTACAATTGCGTCATTAAAGGAATTATTAGTGGGACCTAATCAATAACCTTTGAATATGTAAAGTTCGTAATTTATAAGGTGTAGTCGCGGGGTTCAGCCACGTTATTGCTGAACTTTAATTTGACTTTACATAAATTGGTATGGTAAGCCGGGTTAGATCAGTTTCGAGGTTTGCAAAACCAGTCTGCGAGTGAATCATGAAAGCTATCAATTCATTATGAGTGAATTATTTTCTAGCCTTTTAAAATTCTTGGCCAAATAGAAAAAAAAAGGCAAAAGAGAAAGCGAAAGATGAAAGGTTGATTTGAATCTGTTTCGTAGAGTTTTGTGAAAACCAGACCACTCATAGGGGAAATGAGCACGGTCATAGCGGAATAGTACCATGCATGGAAATAAGTGTGGAATGTGTCACAGCGCGGTATACGGAAGATAAGAACGGGCAAGATTTCGTGACAAGGTAACTACACTCCTTACGTATGCACGGGCATAAACATAACGCAGAGAAACACAAGTAGATGATATCGAGAATGCATCTTAGGGGCAGCAGGGCGTCGCCACGAGCCTTTGTCCGGGCTCTCGGCCGCGCTTTTGCTCTTGAACTCCCGGGTGACCCCGCAGCATACTTCAGACCGTCGAAAGAATCCACAAGAATCTTTTGAGCCAGCATCTACATTGTATCAATCTCAAAAAATGAACCCGGAACTGTATCCTGCTCTCCACTGATGTATACCGACCGCAAAGGGCTAATGATAATGTTTGTTTACTTTGTCGGATTTGCCTTCGTGCACTGGCAAGAATTTCACAAAGTAATGATTTACATCCCGAAAAAAAGGAGAATGTAAAGGGATTTAGGTTGTTGTAGCTCCAGAAGAAAAATGCCATGACAGAGTTCGAAGTTGTGCTGTAGGGATAAAGTATAAAGCGGACAAACGATTGTGGTGTCTGATAAAAGATTTGGAAAAGAAAACGCGGACGGATAAGAGATTCAGCGGGGTACGGCGCGGATTGAGGGAAAAAAATTGATGAATGGCTTCCTTTATCCGGAGAGCTGAAACAGGATGTTAATGATTTTCTATATAAACACCTATGTGAAATTGACAATCAAAACACTTGGTAAATAGACGGAACGTGCGCGTACGTGCAGTGGAAATAAAAATTGCTAATTAACCCGTCAGCTCGGGTCTTTATGTGCAGTGTCCACAGTGCTCTGTGTGCAGAGGCGCCGGTCCCGTCGATGACATACACAATATATAAAGCCTGTTGCTTAGCTACTCGATAATCTTTGAAGTTCCGACCGTAAGAAAAACTCAGAAAAATGATTTGTGGGAAAACCAAATAACACTGGAAGTCACTGCTGAGATTGTTCATCTGTGGAATACAATTTGAAGTTAAACATTATATTCTTTTACTTTGTAATCGACATCGGGGAACTGAAATTTCTTTCAGAGTTAAGGATGAGCAAGATTGAAAAATATGTTAATCTGGTTGTGATTGTTAAAGATTACCTGTTCCTTGAAAAGTTAGCACCACGGTGAGGTTGAATCAACTCGAGGTGATCATTTTTTCATCATGCACCTGTGATGGTACTTTGAACGCCGGTAGTCTGGTCAGATCGAAGGCCCGATACTGCGGTGCTCGTTTCTCGCAAGCGTATGGATCGTCCGATTGGTTTTCCAGCATGCTCCATCTTTATCTTGTCGGCGAACGTCCTTCGCGTTTGAATCTGGAAAGGCTCGAATCAGCCGCGAATTACGCCCGATTAATTAGAAGCCAGATAATAATTGGACACGTATTTATAATAGCGTACGGTGGATCTTGACCGAGACATGCAAGCAAAAACGTATGTATCTCATAATGTGTGGTTATACGAACGAATGTTTTACACCGTGAGATATCTCGTAATTGTTTTTGTTAAGGTCATTTACATCAACGCGACTCCGCTCGGCGGCAGCGGATACTTCCTTTTGATATTTCGACCGGGGGATCGCGTGTTAATGGACGAGGTTAATTGTGATTGGGACGAAGATTATTCTGACGGCTCGTTTTGGAAGAAATGAGAAGAGAAATATGATTATGTGTTACTCGTGAGATGTCCGGTTATTACGATAGATATGGGAGTGTTATAATTATGTTGATCTCTGATGCACAAGAACAGTCGAGTGCGCTTGTATGCAAAGAGATAAGATATGTCTTTTGTTCAAGCTCTGATTTTCATTCTTTTTAATTTGTACGTTCCACATTTTTTTTTTTTTACCTTCTTAAGGTTATTTGACGTTCGAACTTATCTTAATTCTGTTGGCTTAAAAACTCAGCCATAACGGTTTTTTTTGGCTTTGATAGTGCAATTCAAGATTAGGTAAAAAAACTTTCAGGTCAGGTAGATGAAACAAATCAGTGTTTGAATAAAATGTTTGTCTCAAAAATGAAGAAAATGAAGAAGAAAAAACAAAAATATCTACACCAACCTTTCTGACCAATTTTAGAAATTTTACATTTTAAAACTACAGATAGGCTCAAGCATGAATTGTAAAAAAAAAAATTCGTAGTCGTAAATGAACGGTTCGTATTCAAGAATGAATATCTTAAAAATAAGAAAAGCCCGAGGACACGGGGTGTGATCAGGAGAGAAAAAAATCGTGACCTCTGATCTACACGTAACTCGCTGTGGCTCGTAAGCATGTACTTTTAGCTTGTGAGGGCGACGCTGGATCATTATATTCGCCGTTTCATTAGAATATCGCCGATAAAAGGAGTTTAATTACAAAGGTACCGCGTCGCTTCCTGGCCATGTACGCGCACACGGAGGTGCGTGCAACACGCATACCCTGTGCGTCTCACCCCTCAACGTCAAGTTTCATCCCTCATCGCTTTGAGCGTGGCTGGTATGTTCTCCGACTTCTGCATAGACGCCTGGAGTGATTAGCAAGGTCGTTTTCTTAATTACGCCTCGTACTGCAACAACCGAGGGGCTAGTTACTCGCGCGATCGTCCTCGCAACAAGAGCCCCCGGTATCGATATTGTTGGTCGACCACATATATCAGAGTAATGCGCCAGCCTCAAGTGGGGATCACATAATGTCTTGCCTGCCGTAGATACTTCAGGATTACATCATAATATAGATAATTAGGGGATCCGACATCGTACAACGTCTCCAGTCTGTAAAAATAATTTGCCAATTACATATTTGAATAAGGGAACATTCTTAATTTTTGTAAATTAAAAATGATAACGATCTCGGTTTGAGATTAAGTTTTATAACACTTGATGATATATGTATAACAACACAGCAATGAATAAATTATGAAAAAAATTATCATGGATGACAGTACGCGGATGAAAATAAACTCAACGTACTATATATTATACCGACACAATGTTTTATTCAATGATATAATTACCTCTCAAAGCTATCTGCTTACAAGACTGAAAACATTTGTCTAACCACTTTTATTCATATATGATATACAAAACATTCTTACCGCACATACTAGCTGATATCATCAATGGCACGACTTTTCTAAAGAATCTCATCTGTCAGTGTCACAAGCTACCCTGGCTGTAACTATCTTGTACATAATAGATAATTTAATACTTGTAATAAGTATTTTTATCTCGATTTTAATTGTCCCAGTGACAATCTGGTGAAACAATTCAACATCTGAAATAAATGAAATGTTCAATACAGTATCTTAATTTTCATACGTTCAATTTTTATAAAAAAAGAAAACAAATAACAAATCAATTAACGACTGTTTGAAAATGTAAACAAAAAACTATCAACATCATTTTTTTCATTGTTATTCTTTTTTCTAATTAGTAATTAGTAAAATGTTAAATTTCAATTGCAAACGGAAGGTCAAATTTGATACTTTTTGTCATTTATGGTACTTTGATATTTGTTTGATTTAGGTATACAGAATAACAGCAAAATGTAACGCAATAGCACAAACATTGTGGCACGTTCTCACCTCTACATACATACAACGGCTTACACACACATAACAAAAAGAGCATTAGCTCTAGTCGAGAGGCTTGAGATCAAATTCCTGGAGGGAGTGATTCACAAGCCGTCCGCGCGCAGCGCTGCGTTTGTTACGTTTCCAACATGGCCGCGCCCAGTGAATTGTCGCTCGAAGAAATCCGACAATATTTATTGCAAAACGGAGGTTCTGCAAAAAATCACGACGTTGTCAAACATTTCAAGGCCTTTTTAACTCACCCGGAAACGCGAGGTAGGTTGGCATCACGAACTTCAAGTGCCGGATTGTCGCTAACGACGCGAGTGCATTGACACATTTGTCGACCGTAATTCCGAGTGTAAACAAACGTTGTTTTTCATTGTTTGTTTTTTAGTGGAAGCCCGCAACCGATTCAAGGAATATGTCAACATTTTGGCAACGATTAAAAACGAAGAGGTGAGTTCCTCGAGGTTAAGATTTCTGTTTCGCTCAGCTGTTAGAGACGACTTGTTGCATGTAAAAATGCATTGTTGCCAGTTTGAGTGACACCTTCAGTAGAGTTGTAAATAAACAATACAACAATACAAGTTGTTGACAACGGCAGTGGTGTTGTTTGTCGTTTCACTATATTTATTCTGTAGTCATATTTCATAATTCTAAATGTTTTTGTTTGGCAGTATTTTGATATTAAAAAATTGGTTCCCATTTATGTTATGTAACAAGATGGAAAAGTACTTTGATTTCTAAAATCTTACAACAATTCTTACACAGGTTTTGTAATTTTTGTTTAGTAATAAAAATCTTTAGTTTACAATCGTTTTTTCAAAGATTAAAAATTCGTCATTTTAAAATTTGCTATACACTGTGGATAAATAAATTATAAACATGAAAGCTTAATTATCAATTTTTGAACATTTAATTTAAAAACTAATTACTGTAATTTCAAATAATTAATTTTATATACTCGCCTAACAGAACTAGTAACTTATAGGTAATAATTTATCTTTAATGAATTGGATTCGAATTGATTACAAGATTAATTACAAGAAATTCAATACTCCAATCAAATTAATACTTAACAAACTTGAAATAATGCAGTTAATATAAGCTGATGTGTTTTCTTACGTTATGTTAGTTTTTGGTTCTTTCAAATTTGTATGCAGCTTATAAAGCTTATGTGTTACAATCAATAATGCGTATGGTAATATGGAGCTTCAAAATGCACAATGACACGCTGTACAACGCTTGGGATTGTTCACTGATAATTGATGCATTGCATTAACATGAGCACTAAATGTGATCAAAATACATTATCTGTTCATTACTTACAAAAGAATGAATTTTGACCATTGAAAACTATTCAAATTCACTTGGTCATTTGTATACAATATTGTAATTTCAATGAGCCCAATTATGACTGAAATTGAAATAATCATTTGCAAATTCAATTTGACTTTTCATGAACAAACATTTGTCTTTCTTTTCTATATCATTTTTTGTAACTTTTTTTCATCTCTTTCATTAATTTTGAAAAACTATAAAATGATTACAGGTTTCAAATTGACTTTAAATTATTTTCTTATCAAGATCAGTTACTCAATTATCAATGTTTTCATAACAAAAATTAATACAAGTTCTATACTTATAGAACTTGTTATCATTCCTTCTTTTTTAATTTCTTTTATCAGTTTTAAAATTCTATTTATTTATTGCAACTTTCAAATTAATTTTCTTATCAAAATCAATTATATATTTAATTATTTAGCAATCAGTATTTCACTAGTAAAATTAAAAAGATGATCGTTTAATTCAATAAATTCAATTCCGTCAAATTACTCTATCAAATAATTTATTAATTGATTCGACAATATTGTCTGTTACAACAGGGTGAAAAATACTTGGTGCTGAAAAAGAAGTACCGACTGATGTCATTGGATGTAACACCGCCGTCACTGAGTTTCCTGACTACCCGCAGTCCTTCACTGGCAAGCCCGGATCTTATTTCACCGACATCTCCTCTCAGAGAACCACCTCCTTACAGACCGCCTCCACCTGCGACCTCCAGTCCTGGCTTGAGTCCCAGTTTGAGTCCACTATCGAGCCCGATAAAACTCATTCCTGTAGTCCAGCAAGCCGTGTCACCTCCCTCAGTGTCCCAATTTCGCATTACACCTAACTATCACCATGTTCCGACTACGATTCATTTCCATGAAAAATCATTCAAAGACAATGAATGTCAGGACGAGATGGAAAGGGTGTCTTCTCCGAGGGTGCATAAGGAGCAAATTGATGTATCTCCGCCGGTGCCTCCTAGACGCAAGAGCCAAGATAAGTTGAAGCTGGAAAATAAAGAGAACGCCAACTCGGACCAGCCGGCTGAGAACGAAGCACATGTTAAGGCAAGTGCTTTCAGTGTATTGGCAATGGGAGAGAGCTTTGATGGGATGAAATTCGCAGGAACAATGATTCAGTTGAGTCGAATTATCTTGAGTAAAGTAAAAGGGAGTTTAATTGCTGGGCTGGTCAGCTCGACTGAATTATTTATTTCTGCGCCTGTAATAGCGTTGTAAAGATTAGTACATATACCACGTACGATGTTCTTTGTTTTTTTGTTTTATTATTTAAGTTTGCATGCACAGTAGATCAAGTATCAAAGTCAAAGTTCAAACGTTAATTAAACATTATTATTTAGAGCTCAAAATAATTAATATTTTCTTGAAATTTGTAGATTACTTTGTTTACAAAGTGTAATGTTCTAAAAACCACTCTTATCAGATTCTGATACAATCTTGACTGATGTAGGTAAAGCTATTTCACCGCTGCTCTACTTTTTTTTTTACAAAACTCAAATTATGCCTGTGAAAATATTTCATATTTATTCATTTCTCTATGCAAGAAAGTAATTATTGAATTGAATGGTATCGCTTGTTCTATCACAGACGACCGGATGGCTTGAAAAAACTGCTAGACTCGATTTATTAATATGAGATTAATCAGGTGTTGGTATCTTCTACGTACCAGCACTCAAACGTTATCTCCTAGACGCATACTGGACCTTGAACAATTTTCTACTATCGCTCCAAATTGACGATTTTTGTCGTTATCGTTGTCTCCACGTTGTACTTACTGTATGTGTGCATTCTGGCGGATTTGTGTGTTGGGTATCGGTGTAGGTTATTTTGATTATCGCACTCATCCTAATAAGCACCACGAGTAGTTGTTTGATGTTTTAGTTAGTTTTGTACGTTCATTTGTAACCTTACCGTTAACACTCTTGAGTTTTCCCCGTCAAGATGCAGGAAGATGACGTATCTACCGCAAATTTAGTTGCGTCGGCAGAACAACTCAGCGTACGTGAGCGGATGCAACGTTTCAACCGCTTGGCCAATGAGACAGATAGCTCTCCTCGGTCCCCTGGTACAAATACACAGACTAAAAAGCGCTCCGAGAAGGTAATTTTAGCTCCTTTTGTCATCTTAGTTGTTAATTTTGTTTGAATATTTTTCTTGTACATAAAATCAATCAAAATGTTATTTCAGATAAGAATAATTTCACAAATTCAATTTTCATTTATTTTATCTTTTCATTTAACTCTTAATTATCATATCACAAGAGAAAATTGAAAAATTATTTTAATTTTTAGGTGAAAAAAAAATTGATTAAAGTAGAGTTTAAATTAACAAAAAGATATTACCATCTTATTCGGTCGTTTGTTACGAAGAATGTATTCTCTCTGGTTATTTCACGTGCCGTATTTTATAGAAATCAAAGCGTCGTTTATCACGGCATGCAATATTCGTTGCATTTGTGTATTCTGCGCGCGGTGTATCTCGCGTACCAATCAGGATGTCGCGAATATGTTGTTGTAAATCATAATTAGTCGTGCTGAAAATTGAAATGAGACAATCCTTTCGTGCGCTGTTTAACAATGGGCAATTCTTTTGCTGTCGCGTCATTCGTATTATCACGACGATAATTACTTTTTACAGTTTACTCGCCACTGAATCATCGATTTGACACTGTACAAGGAAGCGTCGCTGGGGTCCCCAATTTGAAACCCTTTCCAATTTTGTCTTCGACACACGTTGACCCGGAAATCCTGCAATTTCAACTCCGGTGGCGCGCCGGCCAAAGACAATCTCCGTCCACTATCTTGTTTTTTTTTTTTTTTTCATTTAACAATAATATTCGATAATTGCCATGCGTAACGGCCACGTTATATCATTGCATGCATCTGCAATGAAGTTATACCGACGACGCCGTGTCGCGTGCCAGCGTCATGATATCAAAAATCTCTGCTCACGAATTTGTCGTGCTATTTTGTCGGGGTTCATTAATATTCAGGAAATAAACGGAGGAAATCATGAATTTGTCATTCGAACAAAAAGTTTGAATGGGAAGAATGTTTTCAAGATTTGAGAAAATTCCTTCGGGCAGATTATTTCTCTGACTTCCGGTAATAACCAGGCAAATATGTATACGTATCTCATATTTTTAAATTATAGCCTTCCATTTTTTTTTTCTTAAATTCACATGAATATTGGATAAATTTTATAATTACTGTATTATATAAATGACCAAATTTGAAATATTGACATTAAAAATAAGAATGAAATAAAAAAAAGTGATCCGATGTAAATTAAAAAGTAATTAAGATCACTTACCCAGTTATTACAGGAAGCGACAAAATAAAATACGTTGCAACTGTGATGAATAGGGGGGGCACAAAGTGCACGCGGAGAATTTCATTTTATTGACGTGAAGTGGCAACTGGAGCCCCTGGAACAATTAATCAAAGATTCTGTTGATAATCAAAGATCAGCAATAAAAGCAAGTGACTCGGAAAGTTAACGTCTTTTCTCGACAATGCGCAGCAAGGTATTATAGTGGCGTTACAGCCTTAATTCAGCAATTTGTAAGCAAAATGCAACTCGGCTGTTCCCTCATCACACTTCCTCATTTATCGCCTGCTCTGACTGCCGTTTACATGCAAATGAGGTACAAAATATCGGCGTTAAGACGGCCGAATTAAATGTCGTGTCTTTTTGTCCGCGGTCATTAAAACGATAAAGTTATTATTGACGTTGTCTCTCGTTCGCGTGCAACTAAGCTGCAAAAATATCCGACGATGGAAAGCCCTCTCTCGAACAATGCCAAAGCGGCTGAATTAAACCGCAGAAAGTTTGTTCCACCCGCGAGAATCCCCTTTGGACTTGCGAGCCGAGTTGCCTCGGCTGTCTTTATTCCAGGACTCGGAAGACGTGCTCTAATTAGTATCACGCATGTTACGTCGAGGAAGCCCCGTGTCGGGGTCTCGTCTTTCGCGATACGGGGTTTGTCGTAAAGACGCTCGAACATGTCTGTACCGAACTCGCAAATTCTCGCATAGTCGCGCATACATTAGAGCAAACTTGGCGGATAATTTGCGCGTCTGCGAACGAGATGCGCGCCATGCAAGACGAACATTGTAGGGTGTTAACCACGCAAAGTAATCTTACAGAATGTATATGCAAAGAGGGTTTTGTCGAGGGTGCACAGGGTTCGGGCACAGCTTGCAAGATCCCGCCAGAGACATTCTGCGACAAGACATCCAACGACAAACTTACCGCATACACGATTATCTGATCCGCTTCGTTGGACATTGTCGATTCTTCTTGGATTGTCGTTAGGACCGGCAAGTTAACGTCGTTTAGGTGGAGCTGTGGCCGATAAAACGTGTTTAATTTGTCCAGCGTCCGGGCTATCAAACTTGATCCCCAACTCCGTAGGTGGAACATTGGAAACTCAGAAAACCGATATACGCATGACAAACGTCCCCATTCAGAGGACCAAATTTTTTGATTGCACAAATAACCCGCAAACGTCATGCAGTTGAATGAGATCACGTTGGCTGAAATAGAGCCCGGGGAAGACCTATCAGCCCTGTTATCTCTCAATTTCAATCTAACTTTCGTCTGACAGCCAATCCTTATTTCTTATGTGGCTTATATAAAACGTGTTTGCGAACGGTCAACGTGCACAATGCGAAGCGGAACCACCGCACGGGGTATCATTGTTTATTCAAGAAATATTTCAATCATTAATCAGAGTCAGGGAACGCGGGGTTCCACCAAGCGGGCTGCAAGACACCTGCCAGTCGAAGATTCAACTGTATTCGAGCCTCGCATCTATTCGCTCCTAACAGTTGGCAGATAAATAGATGCCACGTGACCCTGCATGCAGAAATTAACACTCCAACTGAAGTCGAACCTTTTTTGTTTGTCTTTTGCTTTTGTTTCATTCAATTAGGATTAGTCCGAATAGGAGATCCGCACTGAGGGCACAAGATTTACGATCGACTATTTCAGTTGCCAAACGTTTTATGACGAGGAATTGTCGCAGGATATAAAAAGATATGGAAATCAGGGAAATCATATTTTTTGTTAATCGCGATGAAAATCTCAATCTTCAAATATTATATTGCTGTTCCGCTCGTAATGACATAGAAATTACTCGTTACACCACTTGCGTGCACTCATTATCCCCAAACGAGGTTTTGCTGTTTGAATTTTCGTCTCCAGAGATGGTCTTCATTGTTCTGATTCCTATAAAAAAAGTAGTTATGAAGTTATTACAGCGGATCCTGCGCACACACAAATGGCATATAATCAGCTGAATTGATATCGTCGCGTACGCATATCAAATGTGTTTGCTTAAGAGCTGCCAGTAAATTTACACGATGTTCGTCACGCTCGTAAAACAACAAAAAATGCACGCACCCAGCTTGTACTATTGCCGCGATCGTGCCCTTGTTAACTTCACGCTCCGTGACATGGTATTTTCCAAATCGTGACAAGATATTCTTAGCACACGCATTGTTACTTGTGTTTACTGCTCTGCCGTTTTCTTTCAGTTTATCTTAACCCAACGTCAAATCGAATCATGTCATTCGTTTCATTTTATTTGGTTTAGCAATTTTATTAATAGGTACTTTTGTTTGTGGTTCCCTGGTGTGATCACAAACCGTCAACCGGATCAGTTGAACGACATTATTAAAGACGTTTTCTTTCTTTTTCAGATACCTTTAGTGAGTTTAAACTGTACTAGTTAGGAGCATTCAATTTTCATTCAGTGGACTGATTAAGGTAGAACACGAAATTCTAATTTAACCATCAGTTTTGGCTGAATCTCCTAGTTATTGATTTATCCCGCTAAGAGAATCGATCCGGAGCGAAAAGCGGTAGTAACAGGAATAGCCATTGGAGAATCGGTTGACGAAAGGAACGTCGTTGGCTGTGACCTCTGAGACCCTGCAGACACCACATCTCGTTCTGACAACGTACGAATGTCAGCAGATTGAAGTAGACAGTCTGGACGTTCTTACAAGACATTAGTATCATCAGATGGGAATCGATAGTGTCTCCAAGACAAAAATGCTAGACGTACGTGGATGTGAATAATCGTCCACAGTGTGGTGTATTTACAAATTGAACTTTGATTGATGAGCGTAGCTTGGTATTCTGGAATTGGGCCTTAATAGCTCTAAATTACTTTCATTTGATGGAAGTTTTTTGTCCCAGCCATCCGAGGTGAAAGAAAAAAAAACATAATGAACAGTTTATAAACCTGCAGCTGTAACGATGACTTTGCTCCGAGACGGACTCGTCGAAGGATTACGAGAACAATTTCTAAATTGCAAAATTTAATCCGCGTTGGTTTTCGTCGCCGTGTGCAGCCGATTGCATCGGTATCGAGCGAGGATAATCTTTGATTAAATGGTCGTCGGGCCTCCACGTTACTTGAAGTCACCACGATAAACTAAGAATCGTCTTATCACAGATCAGACTCGCAGTGAGCGGCTATTTGTATTCATAAGTCCGCGGGAGGCCGGCGCTCGCTGCTTGGGCCCACCATCCTTGGAGTTGATCCGTCGAGCATATCGAATACCTCGGGGGATGAAACTTTAAGAAAGCTCCGGAAGAAGTCGCTTTACCACGTCATTCAGTTGAACCACGCGCTCCTCTGGCGCTATACATAAAACCCGCGCGTCCCATTGGCCGTGAGTTCATTGCTGAAGCGCACAGGGAATGTGACCAGTCATCGAGTTATTTAATTTTTCATGGCACCCCCGCCGCGCGTGTTTGCTCAAGGCCCGCTGTGAGCACAAATTACCTCGCGACCAAATCACCGCGCCAAGCCAGCCTTCAGTCTCGTGTTGGCATTAGCCAAGAATGACTCTTTCTCCTTTGTAATATGCGTCACTTGACGTGCCATGTGTCAATACTTTTATATCAGGATGAACCAGACTCGATGATTCTAACTTTTCACGAAAAAAAAAGGAATGAAAAAAAAAAAGCGAAAGAAGGAAGAAAGAGAAAAAATGAAAAAATAAAAGAGCTTCACGTGGATGATTTATTCGCATATTGAATGCAGTACTTGCTTCATGATTGGCGAGCAAATAAACAATTTGCATTTCGAGATAGACGGGAACTTATCATTGCGCTATCGATCGAATTGATCTGCTGAATAACAATCACACACGATGTAGCTTCATTCAGCTGGTCTGTATCCAGCTCCGTCTTATTTATTTATTTGACGATGTGGGTCAACGTTTCCAATGTATCAGTCAATTATCGCGGTATACATACAGTTGCATTCAATTGAAAGACGGGGGACCAAAATGGACATGACACTGTGGTCCGTGATCTAGGCATATATACGGTCAGCCCACTTCATCGCTATCTATATGCTAATCTATTGAGATGGTACTCGCAGATTACAGCTCAGAATTAGCCCAGAGACCAGGGTATCAAGACCGTATAGACAGGTCGCTCCTGATTCAATATATACACGTACCTTTATTCCACCTTCTACTTGTTACAACCAAGGCAGAGTCGCCTCTTGGCCAAAGTCACACACCCACATGGCCAGGGATTCTGTAACATTCAAAATTATGCAGCGGCCCTTCTCCGGTCCCGTAAATCCAGTTCGTTAGCTCGCGCCAATAATGTTCAAGATACACTTAATTCGCTCGAGCGAGAAAGTGTTGAAAAAGTTGAAACGACGGACGTAAATAACAGACAAAAGAGTTGATAGAGCGAAATGAAACGTTCGATTCCGTTGTTAGCGGACCCTCGTAGATTAAACCACAAGGCACTTCAATTTAATTTGGCATGTCCAATCAGTATACCCAACGAGCGAGAACAATCGAGTTTAGACTCATAGCGCAAGTTAGTGTATACATTTAATGCCTCCGCTATCTATACCGACATAAAATTTATTAGCTATCGTAATATGATGGTAGTGTATACCACGAGCTTCGATAACACAGTGCGTACGAATATTCCTGTCACGAAGTAGGCGTGTGTAACCTGCTTCATGTTTCCCATCCGAACCAAACTCTGAGCGCACGAAAATACAATATGCAAGTCATGAATCATCATGTTTTGTGGCTCCAGCAAACTAATAATCGTGCCAATCACTAATTTATCCCACCGCATTATACGGTTTTATTTTATCCAAACAATAAAATTGACGGCTCGTTCATTTTTCATTATTAAGAAAAATCATTCATTTCTTTCGTAATCATTTTTCAGGTCACGACCAAATTGCAGGCCTACAAATTGCCGAGACTGTTCTAAAGTTGTATCGAGGTGTCTGAGTGAACTGAATTTTCAATTTCTAACACACTGAGAGAAATTGTGACATCGATCCCGGTCCTTTTGTCTGTTTGCATAAAGTCGAATCCAAAGAATCGAAGAATCAATAAATTTTGAATAACGCTGACAACGATAGATGGTAACCGATGCTGGTGTGGGTGGGAAGATAGACATCATGGCGTTCGTTGGGAGGCGTCGCCGAACCGAACGCTGAATCACCTACCTAGAATTTTCCTGTCAGCAGCAGTAGCGACGGTGGTAGCGCCGAAGACCCGCCGGAATTGCCTCGCACTCCCAAAATGAATGCGCGAACGCCCATTAGGGGAATAAATCAGTCGAACGTTATTCGCAGCATATCACATCGATCTCGTATTATAATTATACTTTCTTCCTTCATCAGGTTGATTCCAACTCGTCTCTCTTCATGGGAACCGTAGCGACCCCAGAGAAAGTGCGCACCGCTTTCCCGCGAGTTGAAATTTTTTTTCCAACTTCATCACGGAATGCTGCAAAGCGCTCGACATATTTTGATAACCCCTGACGCTTAATCAGAACGGTAATTTTAATTCTCTAAGCAGCAACCTCTTAAAGGATGACGGCAGCGAGTGTCTCTTATATGCAGGGCATAAATCATCGATATCCGGCAGTTCTATCCGCCGAGCATGTTTTCGTGGCTTACCGTGGTGCTTCGCGGTGCGGTCAGCCGCGAAAATGTTGGTTATAGCATTCAGCTTATTGGTCGGCGTATGTTCATACTCTGTAAGCTACATATGGATGGCCCCCAGGTTATAATAAAGCTAATTCCGCGCAGCTCTTGAGGCAGCTCGTGCCACAAACATGTTTTGCCGCTCGTTTCCCACTGCTCCGCTACTCGCCCCCATCGGTTTCATTCATCGCCCGATACTACTACCACACTGTTTCGAACACGCCGTTCTCGAATATATTTACATGGTCCTTCCCCGGTCTTCCGGAGGGTAGCATTCGTTAACTTATTAAAACGTTCTCAGTTCTGCTGGCTGGTTCAAAAGGACCGGCGTCTTGGCGATCCCTCATCCACGTGCATGTAACAACTTTTGTACCAATCCTGTTGAAAAAGTTGATTGTTTTTCGCAGACTTTCAAGTTTTGCTGGGTATAATAATTTTAAACTCAAGCATGGCTGGAAACTGCTCGAGTATAAATAATTTATCAATCTCCCAAAAACGTCGACATAATGGGTGATACGATCTCTATGTATTTGCACAATCGATCAGATTGACGGAAAAAGACAACTCAGGGCGCGTTAATTAATTCTCGACGATCTCAATTAAAATATTAATTACGTCAAAACTGTCGCAGCTAATGGTGCCTGAGTTTCGCATAGGCTGCGTCGTGTCCTGTCTTACGGCTCGTCCGATCATCTTTTCCTTCTCTTGCCACAGAGGTGGAGTCTGTAAAAGTACGCTCGACGATGCCATTACGAATAACCCTCCATTCTATGGACTTATCTGATAACCACGCCAGTATACCTACAAGCTGCATGATTGTGGCGAAGCTATATACGCTGACTGGTCCGCGCTGTTCATTCTGTTTCTCCCCCTCTCATCGCCTTCGGACTTTTGTCTCTCGTTTTTTGGCCCCTTTCTTTGTTTTTTGTTTCTCTTTTTTTTTGTTCGTTTCTCAAAGCGTCGAATGAATTGGCATATCTTTATACCTGGGCCCTGCAGTATCAGCAAACGAGCACCTCGATCTAGACTGGCCCTATCTTGAAATCGATTCGATTTCGCAACGATAAGACTTGTGTTTCGGCAGCGCCCAAGCCCCGCACTCGAAAATCCATAAATATCGGTCGAAATTCCTCGGCTTATCGCCTGCAATGGTGTATCCCTGATTATGTCTTTGCTTTATGAACCGCAACGGTTGCCATTGCTATAATCTCAGCGTTTGCTGTTAAATTATTACAAATCCTCGGTGAAAATACGAGCGTCGATTCAGCGATGAAGGATAGCGCGAGAGATACGCATGTAGGTATAATAAAGTCTGATTTCCTGCGCGGTACCCGGCGTCACGGGGGGTCAGTGGTTTTCATTCTCCGAGTCCTCCTCGGGGAGGGAACGATTGCGACTGCGAGGCCGACGATTTTGCAATTCGATTTTGCAAAAGACGACAGAAAACCTTTCACCGGAGGTGCCAATGTATAATCAATCAAATAAAGATATCGCCTACCTTTTTGCTCGGTCAATAATCAGACCTCGAAATTCTACGTTGAATCACGCTCGCAATGCCAATGACTGCTGGTACAAGTATCCTGTGTGAACTTTTGACCGTGACGAGTGAAAATACAAACAATTTAACAAGAATGACTGGACGATCGGTGGCCCTGTTCCGTACCGCACCCTTTTTCATTAGTTTCAATCCTTTCCGCCTTACGACCTGCCGTGGCACATAATTAGATGTTTTTTGGATGATAAACACACAGACGCTTTGAATACTAATCACTTGCCAGTTAGGAATTGTTTCAATTTAGATAATGACTGAACAAATTGATAGATCTCTCGATGTTCCGTTTGGACTGATTATTTATTAATCGAGTCGGGGAGAAGTTGCGGAACGTTGAAACTCGGCCTTTTCAAACTCAAGTGTTAAAATTGCTTGTACGTTTTGTCATGCGAGTAATATCCAGTGATAAAAGTTGATTCCCTTTCACAGTTAAGTTGTTTCACCTTTTCAAAGCAAGCTCAATCATTTCAGTTATAAAATATCTGCATTTAGCCGACTTTCTTTAACTATACAGATTAAAAGGTCTGAAATGTCGACACCGATTACCGCTGAAAAATGCTGCAACGAGAGGTTGTAAAGCATCAGCCTGCAACGTTGCGTAAGTCGAGTGTCTTGGTGTCTGAAAATCAATTATTGAATCCGTATATCAATCTGTTGATGGGAGCATGATCTCGCTACGTGGCATCCCGCGGCTTTACGCATACCATTTCATCTCGTGTGCTCTCTCCCGCAGAGAATCATACAAATGCATCTAAGCATGTGTATTTGCTGTACGGTTGGATATGAAGCCAAACATTGGGGACAGCATTTTGTATGAAAATATTCAATCAAAACGACCGTACATTTTTTGACGCATAAGTTAATTTGATCTGAGAACGAAAACTGATTAAATAATAATTCTTTTTTTCTTCGTTTCTTTTGCAGACGCAGGGTGCAGAGGAAGATGACAGAGCTTCTGTGGTATCGGTAAGTACATCATCATTCTATCATTAAACAACCTCCGTCCAATATTGATTAATAATTAAAACACTTGTTTACATGAATTTGCTTTGTAATTGATTTAACATTTTTTCAATTAAATACCTATAATGAGATTATAATAATTAAAATTTTTATAATAATAATTTGATTCAAAAATAAAACTTTGAATGTAAGAAAATTCATAGTAATATACAAATTATCTTTTGGAAGAATTGAAATTTATTTCAATGATGTTTTGAAGTTGAAACAAATTTTTTTGATTTTCTTATTGAATGACTTTGTAACACTGGTGTTTTGTTTTTGGCAGCAACTGGATGGAAAATCACGTGAGTGGTTGGTGAGAGCTGCGCAAGGGGATTACCAGGCTCTGGCAAAGCTAGCTGCGGAGGAACCACGACTCACCAGATTAAAGGTAAGTCAATTATCTACATTTTTTAAATATTTTTTCAACATAATTTTTCTCCCAAATGAGCATTTGCATAAACGAATATTTTTATGTCATTTATTTCATAAAAGCATGTAGTATATCATTTATGTTTAGGATGTTCAAAATTTCATCATTGCGAACATTGTTATCATATTATGTACATGCCAAGTCGAGCACACGTTGAATTTATTCTGTCGGACAAGACTCTTCCATATGATCCTTCCACGTACCTGCGGCATCTAGGAATAAATTGACCGAAATGTGTTTGCGGAAAATATAGACGAGTTTATTGCGTTTGGTTTTTCTGCGATTCGACCTCCGCACAGAGACAACCTTTGCCACTCGAGAAAATCCGACATTGGGGGAAAAAAAAGTTGGTCGAATTATTTCGCTCAGGTTTCTCTGGCTTTTCCGCAAATTCACGAAAAAATATATTTCTGGCGACGTCCCGACTTTTATTTTAGTAAAGGTTAGCATCGTTAGCATTGCAAATTGAATCGACCGTTCTTTTTTGTCTTCATCGTCGCTAAAACAGGTGGTGTATTCGCGACCTGATGTTATAATAAGTTTGTTGGAATGTGTTTGTTCTGAGAATTCTTTCAGCTCGTTCAAGAGAACGATTGCGCCATCTGCATTTACTTGTTAATAATCAGCGCGACAATTTTGTTCCAACTGTGTTTCAAAGTTTGTTAGACAAAGTGGTGAGCCCGCTTTCTTGCGCCCGAATGCAAATTTGATCGCTACATATGTTTCATGAAAGTATAACTTAATTTAAGGTGTTTCGTGGAAATCAAATTTATGACTGCCCTCCTTTTTAATATCCGCCAATAGAATAATGCCCCGATGAATATGCAACGATATCAGGCAATGGAAAGGGTGCAGGATGGAAAAAATTAGATGCCGAGATATAAACGAACGCGAGACTTCCCACAGTAACGCCCTTGGTAATTTAATCAACACAGTGAATAATCAATAAGTTACTTTTGTATGTTTACTTTTGGGACTCACACACGAGCTGATAGCAATGCAACGTTGATCTGGATACAAAGCGTACGATATCTGCAATCGGTTAGATCGGAATGTCAAATCCCTTGTATCAACTGGAATGATTACTACCGAAATGATTAATGAACGTCAGTGAACGATGATTCAATAAAAATGATAGTTTTGATATCCGCGTCGAAGTCGAGAGATGATCTCAAGAAAGCGGTTGGCCGATAAGTATCACAAATTGAAACTTTTATCTACAATTTCGCATTGTAATTGAAAAATTATCTTGCGTCAATTTGAATTGAAACGCGGTTAAGCATCATTAATGACGTCCCGATCCCAATAAATCATCAACATTTTTTCAGATAAAGCCAAAAGATTAAACAGTGGTTTATTTATTCAAAACGTCCCGTGGAAGAGAGATTTATAATTTTCGTCCCATAGATTGTATCTATGAAAAATAAGAGATTTATCCAACAACCGCGCATCTGATCTTGAGGATAGATTTGTAAATGCACATCAGTGACACGTGGAGTATAATAATTACAGATTGAACTTGGCATCGCATGAGGATCAACGATATATTCAGTCGAACAGGACCGTCCGATATAGAAACTATAATGTTGTTTGTCGGATCATGAAGTTGGTTGATTTACGGCAACGAATTAGACGCGTGGCATCGCGTGTGATTCATACCTCCCGCTGAATGTGGCCATTGTGTTAGATAGTCAGGTGCAAGTTGACAGCGGTAGCCGGCAGCGCGCGCCCATTATACTTTATTAAGAAACGCGCTTGGCATCACAATGTCGGTTGCCGACTTGGTCGTCGGGATGCGCAGCGTGTCGACTTATAGACTTCGCCGCAGAATCCCTGCATTGTGCCCTTGCCAACACTTACCTTGAATCACCAATCAATTCTTTGATATTGCCACTTTGCTCACATGCGCGACGTGCTCATTATAGACAAATTAAATCTCAAGTTTCAAGAAAGACCCATGACAAAGGACCTTGCTATTGTTTGACGACAGACATTCAAATTAGTCAGTAGTGTTTCATTCAAGTGCGAGCTTTCATATGGTAATGCCTGGTTGTGACCAAAATTTTATTACTTTTCATGTAACTTTATAGCCCAACTATTTCAAGTGTTTCATTTTATTAGCATCTTATGTTTGCAAAAGAACTGGAAAATTCAACATTTCATTTTTTTCAAGTTAAAAATTAAATGTTGTTTTATTTTGTTTTGTTCTGTTTCTGGTTTGTATTTAACTTTTTATTTCGACAAATCACTTTTAAAAAGTGATTTGTTGAGTCTCAAGTTTTTTATTTATTCGACAACGTGCCAAAATACTTCACAGATTAATTTATTACTTAAAGGGAATGAAAATTGAAACTCGAAAGAAATAAACTCATTCACTAGAAATTCTTATAAAAGGTACTTATATATTACGTTACAATACTGACAGAAATCTAGTCAAAAATAAAAGCTCTTGATATTCGTAGAAAAATAATTAAATCCATATAAATTATTTGCGCTAAATAAACATGAATAAAAAAAAAGAGAAAACCTCAATTTTATTCGAGGCATTTATTCTGTTCAAAAAATAATGTTTTTAAACCAATGATATCAATTTTCAACTATTATCATCAAAGCTTTTAAAAAATATAGGAATTGAAGTAGGTCCGAAAAAATTTCTCTTACGCGTCAATTGATTATTTTTCTGACTGATGAGACGTGAAAAGGAACTTTTTATTCTGAAAACATTATGAAAATAATGATTAAGAGTTATTTCGTACACGCGATCAACTTTGATGTACCATCGTGTGCAGTTAACTGTGTACGTCATCTTGCAATAATGAAATCGCATTAATTTGATGTTTAAATTGAAACGGCGCATTTTGAAAAGTCCCCTCGCGCGGCTCGATCCAAGCAGATCAGAAGAGACGAAAGTCGCACGAACGCTCCAGTTGAAGAAATTATTTATTCAAATTAACGAGCGGCTCATTTATGTACTACATATCAAAATGAAAGCTGATTACCGTCGAGAACCTGACAAATTGCAACGTTTAATTCCGGTTTCTCGAGTTGCGGCTGATGATAAAATGCAGATAATTATAAATATGTAATTTAAGAGAAAAATTGTTCTGAAGGCAGGTCAATTTAAATAGCCGGCTATCTCGTTGCTCGCATCCAAATTGTGATGGTGCATTTTTGTATTTGGTCCTCTATTTTGAGGCTTGATAAAAGCAATCAAAGATGGGGTTGGGCCTCGCTGTGAGCAATAAATAATAACCATTTGTATTGCATTCTAATTGCTCGCTCTAAGCAAACAGACTGACGCCCCTTTGACAGAGAAGTCCAGACGAACTTAACGCTGTGGCGGCTTCGGGCTGATTTAAGCGGTGCGGGACCGCCCACCTTGAAGTTGCGCTTCTGCATCGAGAGCTTTATGAGTGTCAAAACGCCACTATATAGAATCAACTTGTTTCTTTACAGCTCAAAAATACCCCCGCTGAAAAAAAATGTCGAAGGCTCTCTCTCTCTCTCTGGGATGTCTGCAACGTGGCATAACTTTTGTTGTACATCCACACATTTTACACGATTCTGTCAGATTAACGTGGTTATTGATGCCGCATCATATATACAAGATAATTATATATCGGAGTTATTTGTGAGCGCGTACACGTAGATTTGCCGAGGTGGTCTCTGTATAAATTTTCATCTAATTGGAGTATCTGATGTACGAATGGTAATTTAACAAAGATAAGATGGTTAAGAATTTGACAGAATTACGAGCTTTGTTGATACACGCCTAGTTTACGGGATGACTTAATTAAATTTACGTTTTAATTTAAAAACGGTTGATTGTGTGTTGCCGGGCTTATACTTTTATGTAGATTCACCACGAGTACCGCGCTTGAAAGGCGAATCGAAAATTCAGTTTCGAATATTGATAATCAATTTTTGAGAAACCGGAATTCAACTTGACTTTGAGTATTCATAATTCAAAACAAAGGGCATTTCTGTGAGATTGAAAACTTAATCATAATTTATACGGGGACAAACAGTTATTCAAACGTCCGAGGCGCGCGTTTCAGAAATCTACCGTCGGAAACAAGGCCGGATTTGAATAATATCACTTAACTTTCAAAAAATTCGACGTTTTTCAATCTTCGTGTCATTTTTCACCGGTTGAAAATTTTAAACCGATTCTTGTCATCGGTGGGTGATCAATGGGCCTGGCCTGATGGCCAAACGAAGAAACAGCGATGTACGGTAGTGGTAAGGCGACGGACTATTAGCGGGCGTAACGCAGTTCGTAAAGGCATCATCGAAAGGGACTAAGTAAACCAGCGCTAACGAGTAGGCGTAGCCCGCGGACGCGCAATGATCTATCGATATAATTCCCCAAGTCTCTCGCCTCCTCCGCACGGGTGCCAATCTCTTATCCCGATGCATTTCGCGATCTGCCGGACTCTGGCCCTCCCCCGAATATTAAGGCGCTGATTTATGCTCGTAATTATCTCTAGTTATTTTCGCTCGTCGCTGCTGGTGCCGCTGAAGCCCGGCAAATTAACCATACACTCCTCTGCCTGGGCTAGGTACCACTGATTTATGTGCAATTCCATTCTGCTCACTTTTGTTTGATGGTAATAACGGCACAGTAATTGTACTTTTTTTTACCCTGTTCAATTGACTGATTATTAATGATTGTGGGTATACTACTCGAAATTGAATTGCGATGCCCAATATATATAGTCTCTTTTGTCAGCTTTTGTTTTTGCCTTTTGAATTTGTGTTCAATTAAAAAGACCTACCCAGTAAACAAAATCAAAATTGAAATGATGGAAAAAACTGTTGCGAAATTTTTTAGCTTCGAATTTCTTTTTACAATTTTTTATAAAAATAAATATGAAGCATTTTTTCAGTCGTTCATTGAAAAATAAAAAAACAAAAGTTAAACCAAAAAAAAAGCTGAAAATTTAAACATTTCAACATCATTATTTTTTAAATTGTTATTTATTAATATAAAAGTTGGAAAGTTGTAATTGTTTTCTTTCATTTTGTTTTTAATAATCTGAAATAAAATAAGAAAATTGTTAAAATCAGTTCAAATTTGAGTCAAAGGTTCACTCTTGAGCAACCCTGAAACTTGAACATTTCCATACTATCACAATTCTCGATAGTCAAATTTGTATTCATCTTTTTATAATCTTTTTCAGATGTCTCTTAACCAAACATCTCCAGTCACCTAGAAACTAATCATCCTTTTTTTTGTTCGACTATTGAGAAATTCTGGCGCCTGATGAATGGTCCGGAAAGTCTGATCACCTTCTTTTCTTAATTTCCAGATTCCTTTTCAATAGGGCTCTGTTAATGTGGTGTCTCTGGTATCAAATGTTTTACATCTTCAGAAAACTACTGGTCTTAACCCGGTAATGACCGGACGCTCTTTCCGGGCGACGTTGGGTTATTGTTGAATGGTCATGCAACACGTGTAACCATTCATCATTCGACGAAAAAATGTTTCTGCACATTCTCTGTCGCCCGAAAAATGCTGTCTCAGATGGAATACAAAATTTCTAGACGGGGTGGATTGAAGCCCCGGAATGGCGTCATCGCGGCCGGGGATCATCTTGCATGGCGCTATATTACCCTCCGTCCAGCCTCGAAACTTTCCCGCCTGTCTGGCTCCTTCTAGGATTTCACTCTCAACTCCGCCCTTAGACGAAAAAAATAAAAATGAACTGTTATGCCTTTCCACTATATCTTGTGAATTCATATTTCAAAGGACTGCCCGAAAAACTTACTGTTTAATGAACCGACGCGATGATTAATTAGATGGTAATTGGTTGTTTTCGAACGCAAATAGATTGGAAAATGTGTGAAAAGACTTCTGTGTTTGACGATCGGTTGGAAGGAAAAAAAAAATTCAACGTCAACACTCTCGATTCTCGCTTCTTTTTTGAGACCCGCCGACAACTTCGTTCCAAATATAACGCAGTTTTCTAGGATGACGCAGCGATTTCTTGTTTCATCTATCACTTCAAAACGTGGTGCCTTCTTTATATTTGTTATTTTTATTTTTTTCCCCCCTCAACTTGTAATTCCGACCGGTGTCCCGGGGAGTGATATGTTTTTTAAGTAAACATACTTTTAGATGATGAAACTACTTTTCTTGTAAACCAATTATGTTTTTCAATATTTATACAGTTCAATCCAAATTTCATCGAGTCATTGTTGGTCCTCAACACTAATAAACTTGTCAAGAATTATTTCATTTACAGAGGAATTTATTAGTTTGAGAAAAAAAAAATCTGATTAAAACCCGATTTGAAACAGTTTCAAAATGGTTATCATTTGGGCACACAAGTCATTATATCCAATTCGCATCGTTTCGTGCAGCATCAAGATATTCCAGTCGTGTAAACAAAACTAAACTTTGAAACAAAAGTTGAAGCAGTTGCGCAGTTCAAGATTTTATGCACTGATAAACAAGCTTGTCTTGTTGCTTTTTAGTTTAAAATCTTCTGTCTTTATTTTTTTGGCCCATTATATTTTCCAAAACACCGGCGCCATAGTTGAGCCAATTTCGGTTTTCGGAGTTTGAGAATTGCTGGTATAAATTGTGTTTTTCATCCTGAGTTAGAGAAAGTTTTAATTAAGGTTAAATCGAGTTTGGAAGGGTGACTAAAGTAAATTATTATATTCAAGTATACGTGCGCACTGAGCTAATTACTATCAAGGTCGGTGACTATTCATCAAGCCACATGTCTCCGAAGTGGCGAGCCAATTCGGAAAATCCTTTTTGTCCGAAACTCGCCGGCTCGGCTTTTGGACCTGTCCAACACTTGTCCCAAGGCTGATTACGCTTTGGACTCCTCGGAAAGTCTTCCGCCGTAATGGGCAACGCATTTGCATACGTCGGACCAAAGGTGCTATTAAAAAAAGCAACACGCAATTTCGAATCCAGCAATTTCGCGGCAAAAATTGAAAAGAATTATACGAATCAAGGAATCGGAACGGCCGACGGTCAAATTCGCTCAATTAAAATCCGTCCACGATGAAAATGAAAAGCCAATTAGCACGTTTCGCTCGTTATGAAAATATCCATCAGGATAAGATAAGTGGTTCATCCTGAATTCGCAAGTTTTAGTTGCGTCTGCCAACGAACGAAAAAAAAACCGACGTTCTCTTACAATGTTTACATTGGGGGCTTTGCAAAACAACTCTCGCGTGTTGATTTACAACGAGATATTTTGTTTTGAGATTTGCGATGGTAACTGAATCCATTGTCTTTATTATTTTTAAAAAGCTTTTGTATTTTTTTCATCACGCGAATACGAGAAAAATTGATTGTTATCTGGGTTTAATTTCTTAAAGGATGCAAAAAGTTGGACTCAACGAGTTTTTGTTTTCTGTTTCTGTTTGTTTGTTTTGTATAAAATGAGGGTATTTGATATAAATCTATCAGCTTGTATGCTACGAAATAAAGTCTTTGGTTATACCAGTATTTTTGCGCGCTGTACAAAATGCTCATATAATAAATCGTCACGATACGGAAATTATTACTCCGGGTTTAATTTACGTTGCAAAAGAGGCGAAAGCGATTGGCACGGCCGATATCGTACCCCACCTCTCTTGCCAATCGTCTATTTCTCTCTCAATTTTTTTTTCTTTTTCTTTATTTCCAAAGTTTATTTCCGAGTCATCTCGGGCTCCTCGCGATGTAACGCCGCGCGTTCATAAATCATATCAGCCGCACAAATGCCGAGCACGCATCGTGTCGCATTTCACAGATAAAGATCCGACGACCCTAACCCTCCCTTAACTTATTTGTGTTCCTATATATTTTTAAAAATTGATTCCACATTTTTTTTCCAAACGTCAAACTGGTTGTTTGCCCATTGAAAGATTTCTGACTTTCTGTAACTTTTTCTCATTTGCTTATTTTTTCATTAATTTGATACTTTAAAAAAATTGTGACTTCGTGAATTTTATTTGTTTCATTTATTTTTTTACCTATTGAAATATTTCTGACTTTCTGTAACTTTTTTTTTTATCCCTTTAGTGTTTTTATTAGTTTAATATTTGTAAAATAATTTGTTTTTATGTGAATGAAAATTGTGAATTGGGTGGAATTATAGAGACGGACAGAAATAATGACGAACGAAGGTATAAATTATCACGTTTCGTTTCCAATATGTAATTCGTATATAGAATAAAAGATTGTGAGATAGTGAGAATTCCACTTAGCTTCTATGACGGTACAAAAACGCGCAACCCTTTCTTCTTCCAAATGGTAGATTGTGTGATTGTTATCGTTTACTTGTCTTGCGCTAACGATGTTGCTCAAACGATCCTTGATCATTTATGCCGACAGCACTTCCGTTTTCGTGTGTCAGAAATGCCCATCTCGCGCAAAAAGCTTGATCACTTTTTGTCATGAACGCGATATCCCTTTACAAATTAAGTCTGAAATTCGATGCGCTCTTTTTACCCAAACTTATCTGATTTTTGTTCAACTAATGTGCACCAATTAAACAACATTCGCTAGGGCGTTACAATATTTTAAGATAACATTCAAACTACAACCATTTCTTACTTTATTGATTTTTTTCATTCGTTTTATTTATTATTTGTTTACAATTATACGGACATTTTTAACAGTTTACAAATAGTGTTATTGTAAATTTACTGGTTGTGATCCTAAAAGTAGTAATATGAGAAGAAAGAATTTTCACAGAACCGCTCAACATAAATCCCGCCGTCGGATAAAATCCACATCTCCTAAGAACTTCCGTCAAAGAAAGACGAAAAATGGAAGGACCATTGTTTTTCCCGGAGGTCAATCTGAAACTGAAACTGGCGCCACTCGAAATCGTCCGGCCCTCGTTAAACGTTTGTTATTGCCGAGAGATGCTATCTTTCGTCATCCACTTCAACTGATTCACATTTTCAAAAAATTCCAAAGTCTACACATCACGCGCTCGGAGTCATCTCAAAACCGTCCCAACAGAAATCAGAAACCTTTTTACGATACATTCAAAAAAGAACGACCAACAATAATTTGAACGTCATTTTGTTTCGGCACATTTAATGAGCCGCTATAAAACTCCCCGTTCAAGTCGCATATCGTTTCCGTTGATTTTATGCCTTTATTGTGCCCTAATTAAAGCGCACATTTTTGTTTTCAAATGAACCTTTAATGTTGTACAAAACCACGCGATAATAACAAAAGTCACAACTTTTTTTTATATACCTGTTGATTTTTTTCGTCTTTCTTTCATTTTATCTTATTTCATTATTTTCAATTAACTTTCAAGTCAAAACTTTTGTAATAAAAATTCCATCCTTGTCATAGGACAGGAACTTTTTTTTTGACGACTGCGAGTACCCTAATTAAAATCCGTAACACAACAATTTCGCTTCAATTAAAAGTTCGCATCCTTCATCGTCGTTAAACAGCGTCAACTTTTTTCGTCCGATATTGCGTTTTCCGCATGCACTCTTAAACGTTGGCAACCGGCCAGTCCGTCCATCGTTGAAAAGAACGCAGACGATGTCTCTCCCGTGGTTGTTCATTTAATTTTGCCAAAAAATTGGGGCGCCAGGACGAATGCGATAAAACTACTACTCGCAACGAGCGTTCCGACTTTTTTTTTGATTATTTTTTTTCTAAAGTAGTGCGACCAATTAAAAAGTTGTATTGCCCAACAGACGAGGGGGAGGGTGAGTTTTGTGACCAAAGTACATTAGAAGTGAAGATAACCACTTGTGTTAATTTACAACAGTATCCGTATCACAATTGACAGGCATTGTAAATAATGAAATGGATATCTCTTAACTTTGACCACTTACTTCAAACAACTTTACTGCTCCCGATATTAAAGTGAATGACTGTATTTAGTCACGGCTTTATTAGTCAAACTTGTGAAACACAAAAATAGAACATTGTTTGTTGATTTCGTCCAAAGTGACCGTGAAGACCGAGGCGCCTGTCATAAATTTTTCAAATCTCACTTTTTCGGTTGGATTTTCAGTATTGAGAAAACCTTCCGTGCGATAAGTTCTGTTTCACTCTGCTCGCCAGTTGAAAAACAAAAATGTATGAATGCTTTTGTCCGTTATTTTTTATTTCACCCCATGAAGAATTTTAAATAAAATTCGTCCACTGAAATATAGATCTCGTTGGGGAGTGAAAAAAAGCCGCGCACTTTAATGCTATTCCAGTACCTATAGCGGTCTTGGAAAATTTAATTTCGCCAGTCGAAATTATTCGCTAACGCTCGGGATGGATAGGTAGATCCGAGCCATTATCGGATGACACGACCCAACGCTTTTATGTTTAATTGATATTTTTCGTAACTCTGTTGAAATCCCGCGAGCAGGATAAGGGCTACAGATATAATCCGCTATTCGACAATGTTCGCGTTAAAATATCTCACTGTGGACTACACGGGCTGAAAAAATTGATTGAAATATTACAGGTCCAATTATTTATTAAAACAATGCGACGAGTGTTTCGTTTGATTGGACAAATGCAATACAACAGTCGCTGATGAATCATCACCATTCAGCTCAACGGAAATTTCAAACTGAAAATTCGAAAAAAATATCAAAATATGTTCCACATTTCACGGAAAAAAAAAATTTGATCTCCATTTCACTATGTTTCAACCCACCAAAAATTTGAAACGAAAAAATTTGAAATAAAAAAAAGTATATATATTATCAAAGTGTCTACATCTCATGAAAAAAAAAAAAAAAAAAAAAAAAAAAAAAAAAACAAAAGTTCAACCATTTCTTTTTTTTATCTCCGTATAAACTGAACTGATTTCCGTGACTAATTTGAAATTTTCTGCAGCCTGGCATATTGTGTCATATCCAGCCTTTTCATTCGTCATGCTGTCGTCACTTTTTCCTGCCCTCGACAAACCTATTAACCTTCTCTTTGAAAATTTACAGTCCATATTCAAAATTGACGTAAAAGCGGCGTGATAATGGACACAGTGACAATTCCAAAGTCGACCGAAAAGCTTCGACTTTCTTTTCTCATCGGCTTGCGGATTCTCGCAGGTTCATTAGCGCCGCTGTCCTTTGATTAATGATCGGTCGGGACACAGTTCGCCACCGGTTTCCTCACGGATCATTTCACCCTTATCTAGATGGTCGTTACGACGAAACTGCACTCGCAGAAAACGTGTACGTATGCGAGGAGTCCCTCTAACGATCGGACACGTAGCTCGAAAAATGCAACAACCCGAATGACGATTTGCATTGCTCAATCGCTCTCCGACCGGCGCGCCGTCCATTCAACTTTCTAAACCCGTGATTTAAGAGAGAAAAAATTCAATAAGACTCTCAACATCTTGTACAATTTATTATTGATTGATCGACGAGGCAAATGAAAAGCTTCAATTTTTGGCACTTGTGAAAATGAATGATGTGTTTCTTAAATGAAAATATCGTTTCGTGTGGGTTGGAAATTCATTTCAGTTTAATATGATCAGTTTCTATAAATCAAGTGATGTTTTCATTGGTTGGGTTTATTAAAAAGTAATATATAATTACCGGACGTTCAATATTTTGTCGGAAATATTCCGACTGAAAACTTTATCTGAGTACTTAATCGGTGTATCAATAAAATATGACAAATACCAATCCGTATCATCTTCGTGGTGATTTATTTTGATTTTATTATGTATGCTCAAGAGCTCTAATATCCTCTTGTGTAGAAAGTTGATTCAAGATCAATCAAACTGTATGACACAAAAGCTGGCTCGAGTTGCCATACATAAATCAACTGCTCTTATTGATATACGGAGAATCAATATACAATTTATCGGCGAATTGTGTACACTGTTTTTTTAATTAAAAAAACCCATGGAATTGAAACAAGATATTAAAAAAATGATGAAAGAAAATATTGAAAAAATTTTTATACAAAAGTCAAAAGATCAATGTGAGAGATTTAATTGAAAATAAGAATTCAGGTAAATCTGACTTTGAAATGTCAACATTAATATAGAGAAAATTTAATTTACGATTTTATTACGCACAAGTGGCGAATTTTCATATTTCTCGAGCTGACACAGTGCGCGTTTTTTTTCGAGTTATCGGTTATTGGTCGACCGAATAACGGAATTATTCATGAGGGAGCGGTTTAAAAGAAAACCGCTCGTCGACGCTGTCGCCATCCGGAAAGGAAATTCGATAAAAAGATCCTGGTGGTCCTTACGCTGACACTTCCACGTCGCTTCGCATTCGTCTTGTTCCTCGTTTCGATACCGTTCTTCACGTATAGCGCATTACGCGACGAACATAATTTTTTTCGATTTCCGGCGCCATTGAATATTAATCAGATTTCCGTGATATCCATTCATATATTGTATAATCTTTTTTTATTTCTCCTCTTGCCTGTACATTTTGTAATTCGAGACACCATCACTGCTATAACTTGCGAATTCATTTTCATAATATGATTTTCACTTATGCTCTTTGAACAGAACAGGGCCATCTTTTTGTTTTTTTTTTTTTTTTGTCATATTGCTTTTTACCTTTAAAGGTATTCAAATATTGTAAATATTCAATCAGGTTGACAAAAAGTTTAGATTTTTTTAATCAAATGTTTTCATTTATTCAAACGTTATCCATTTACATGAATCTTTGACATTTCGAATATTTGAATGATAAAAAAGCATAAATTTTTGATTGAATAATCAATTTATTTACCGTACTCGGGTTTTATTTTTTTTACTTTTCACGGATCGAAATTGACATTGCTGTACTTTTGAAAAAATGACACACAATTTGGTTTTATTATTAATTTAATTGATTAATATAACTGAATTGATGATAATTACAATTTTTCAATTTGAAATAAATACAACATACATAAACATAAACAGAATTTAATTGAATAAAATGTGTGAATATCACTCACATTTTCACAGTAAATTCAACATTTTCAAATAGATCAAAATGTAAACACATCACATCAAAAACTTGAGCATAAAACTTTTCAAAAATAATATCACATATTAAATTCAATGTTTGCAATTGAAAATATAAAAGCAGAGAGAACTTTAATTAAAATTAAACAAACAAGTTTGTTTTTGTTTCTGTCAAACAAATCAAGATGAATTCATATTGAATTTTTTTTTTAAATTGTCAAAATATAAAGTAAGTATCTGTCAAGCAATTCGAAACTGTGACTTACAACATAACATTTTCATCACTAAATTATATCATTCCAACATGTTGATAATTCTAGTTTGTGAATACAGTAGTTTAGTTCATATATAATAACAGGTTTCACATTTCCGAAATAAAAAGTATAATACAGTCATATCCTTTTAACTATAAAACAAAATTATTAAACGAAATGAAATAACATTTTTTTATCATCATCAAGTAAATGAAAATTAAAATTTATTGTCAAAGTAACTGAAAATAAAAATGAAAAATGAAAATATAAAAAGTAACAGTCATAATCAATTATTTTTAATTTACTGAATGTTTTTTTGGAGAAACATCGGCAGATTATTTTACACATTAGGTTCGTTATATGAATGATCTTTTTATCGGTCCTAACGACGGTTCCGGTCCAGACTTGGGCACGGATTCCTGACACGTCCGCGACACGTTGCTCGTGGAGATCGTGAGGGCCCGGGCCTGGCGACGGATAAGGACGGTTGTCGCAGGCAAAAAAGGACAGAAAAACGGGAAAAGAGGAAAGGATGGCGCCCACGCTTGGCGCTGCGACACCGTTGAGGCCGCCGCCGCCGGCTGGGTGGTCCACCACGCGCCCCACCTACGCAACCCTTCTGCCATCCGCACCTTCCGTCCTCGGCAGACGATCGTACTAATATCCTTAATCCTAAGATCAGCGTCCGTGAATAATGTACTACGATCGATAATAGCACGACGTGTCGGTCCATGCGAATCCGATTTGCAGATTATTTCCAACGATAGCCGTGACTATGCCAATTTGTCCGATTGGCCTATTATGCCCAGGGGACACTTTGGTCCTCTTGACTTTTGACTTCTCCCATCTGAAAGATCTCATGAACGCACAATAAAACGAATTAGTTAAAAATTAAAAACGATCCCAAACTATTTCACGGGCCATCATCGTCATCATCGGTCGAACTAGATCTTATGTTAATGCCCGACCAAGTCAATTCGAACAAGTATGCAAATGTGAAAATTAGTTTTCTCCTAATTGGAAAAGTATAAAAGTGAAAAGTAGTGTGGTGGAGAGGAAGGAAAAAAATGATCTATTATTTATGATTGATCGAGGGCGTAAAAATGATGCCGGTTTGGAGGCAGAAAAATGTTTCGTCCGATGATTGATGAAAATATAAATCACAAAATTGTTGATAAGCTGAACGGCCAGTCGGGTTACAAAATAGTGACATTACATCTACAAAATAGCGATTGGATATAGCAGAGGTGTGTGAATGGTGGCCCGATCCTCCCACACGCATCTTTTTCTCGCGTCAACACCTTCAAGTTCAACTTCATCGTTATAATCATACAAACGAGTATCGTTTTGGACGCGATAATATCTTGCGAGTGATTCCCGCATATAATTTGGCACGTACCAGCTCTCGCTCTCCCATTCGGTATGACATCTGCATTCTCGCTGGGGACCCTGAAAGGTTTTCATTTCAAGGAATTTGTTTGCGTTATATAAAAGACACACTTGATAAATTAATCGAGCGAAACCACGTAGTGTCATTATACCATTGGAATCCCTCGGAATCCTTCTCTCCCGGCGTCAATTATTCAAATTCCGAATCATCGTCGCTTTTTATCGGACGGTTTTCATATAGGCAAAACCGGTGATTAACGGCGCGCCAACGCGGAGTAATGTATTCGAGAACCAAGTTGATTTAATTAGCGTATTACATATCGTGAAAAAAGGTGCAAGTCATTTCCTACCTACGTCGCGCGATAACATCGTATTTTATGCTGCGCACATCGTCCGGGCGTAATGATACCGATCTCAGTGCCGATTTTCATTCAATCATTAGTGCAATCAACGCGCGCAGGAAAAGTCGCGAGAGATTGCGCTCAAATTGTCGCCATTAAACCGTCGGCGCTGTCTCATTTTCGCCGATTTCCTCGCCGATTTCTTGCTATTAGCAGCCTGCGAGACGTCGTTAATCACGCAGAAAAATGTACACCCGGTAATTTCACATCGGCGCAAAAAAAATTCTTTATCGCTGTATTAGCGCAACAAATTGTAAAAACGATCGAACCAATTTGTGTCGCCCGAGATCACGGAATTTATTATCACAAATGTATACGTGTCTTGAGTTTCATCGTGTTTGAATTAAAACAATTTTTTAATTGCTGAAATTTCGAAAGATCGTTTAATGTTAATGAACAAAAATTTAGTCGATTAACAAGTTCCGTGTATTAGATTTCAAAGTTTTTCATATCTTCCAGTCACAACATTGGTTCTCTCGATTGCACTTGGTATAAATCATTGAATTTTGTATTTCTTTCGTTTATCAAAATTTTATCTTGGAAAGTGAAGAATCAGTGTTGAAATTAGTCACACCTCGATGTACGATTTAAAAACAAGTGCTATTGAAAAGTTGTACGACAAATCTCTAGTACCAATAAATTCAAGTCGAAACATGTTTTACAGAGAGAATAACTAAGTACGAGAATTAAAAATTTTGGTCAGTCCCGGGGCCGCGCGTATAAATAATCATAGTCCAGAAACCTGGTCTTACTCAAGCGATAGTTCGACAGATTACAAGAAACATCGGCCCGGCGCTAAGTGGAAATTGTTGTCAAAATGACGGTACCATCAGCTCCGTTACCGGTTCACCAGTGTACCTGGTCCAACGGGTCATATATATTTCCGTTGACACGAGAACCACGTAGACGTATCTAAGCCAATACCTGCGATGTAAACGTCAATCACTTGGAGCTCGACCTTCAAAAATCTCTCCAGAATTGCGCATCCGAGAATCGATTTCCAATCGTTATCAACAATTTCAACCGTTGGATTCACGTCTTTCATTAACATTTATCATACGAATCGTCGAAATTTTGAACCCATGACTAAACCATAACTAATTTTGAAATACTTTCGGCCAATAAACTTTTGGGCCGATCCTCGCCTCTCGGCGGTATAAACGTTTTACAACCGCCTTGTCGCGAAGAATGTGGCGCCAGAATTCTAATTCACTCCTCTCGCTGTGGACGGGAAGAAAAAAATTAATCTTAGCGGGTTATAAAACTTGACCATTCCAAACGGCAAAAATCCCCGATGAAATTTTCTCACGACTTACTCTCCGAGCAATTTTGTCGATTGCAAGTTAATCTGTTTTCTAGGAAAAGTTTATATGAGGTATGGACAAAATGTTTCCAGCCTGGATTTTTAACGACGAAAAAGTTTCCAACGTTTTTTTTTTTGTTTTTGGACTTTCAGGAACAGTCATTTTTATAAGGAAACAATAATGATAAGAAGGAATCTAATCGAACAGCTTGTACTATTAAAGTAGGTGTCCTGTTTGAAGATATGAAAAAAATCGTAAATTCGTTTTGCTTCCTATTTCGAATCGACGACAGTGTGTTTACACTGATGAGAGTGCGCGAGTGATTAGACAAGTTTTTTTTAGTCGTTTGACGAGTAACAAGCGGTAGTTAGCTCTTCAAATTAACTTGGTCCACAGTTTCGGATAATGCCGAGATAAAGTGGATGAAATAATGCGCCGGCCGTTTCCAGAAACACAGGCGTTTGAAAGTTTTACACGATTTGGAAATAGGGGGACACGATCATTTTATTATCGTACTTTCAATAAATTATTGATACGCTCCATAATGCGCCATAAATTATGCAGTCGCGTCGATTATCTCGCGTGTAAATTACACAAACATAAAGCATTTTAATTAATAACAAGGCGCTGCGCGCGCTGACAATATTTTTTTTCTCTCTCTCTCCCATCCTCCCGGTCATATTAAATTCAACGACTTTCTTTATCGGCCGGTTTAATTAACGTGACGTCGCGCAAATGTGTTATTACCGTTCCGATTAAAAATTCAAGTCCGCCGCACACTTTAAGCGCGAAACGAGAGGAAAATCAATGTAACGTCGATACAATTCGAGAGTTCTTGAAAAAGTAATAAGAACAAGACACGGGTGTGAAACTTTAATGGCCAATTAATTAGTGACTTTGTTCCAATTTGCAACGCCGACTGCACGGTTCATAAGTCGATTATTGAAAGTCAGCACTCGCTCGGACAGCGGGCTCTTCAGATTAAATGAAAGAATTTTGGAGCGTGAAAGGTAAATATTGAAGTTGTCCCTCGGATGAGATGTGTGAAGAGGATTTTGTTCGGCAAATCATAACACAATTTTCACACGCATCGTCGGCTACTGCTGTTTCTGTAGTTTTTCATTGCCGGTCATTATACAGGAATGGGGCGTGTGTGTTCGGCACGATTGTCCATTTTTGAAAGGGACGACTTTCTTAAAACTTGAAACCATCTGCGGAACGTGTTCTATGTTTGATTTGACATCTGTCTTCAAGTCTTACTTAATAAGTGTCGTCGCCATTCGATACTCAAAATTTATATTCCACCGTTGGTTTATTAGAATACGAACATGTGTTTATTTTCATTCTTGGGGTACAATTTCAATCTCACATTTTCATTTTCAGTAAAAAAAAACATATTTTGTAAAAGAGAATATAAAAGAAAACTATTTTTATTTCACATATCAAAAACAATTTGATTATAACAAACATGAAACATGATCTTTAAAAAATGCAAAAAATACATTTGAAAAGAATTCTTTCTGTTATAATGTTACAGAATTTGTGAAGAAGGACACAATTTTTATTTTAAGAACAAGAAAAGTGCTGAATTTCAATAAAGAAAAAATTCACTTTTAAATCAATTATCATTAGTGAAAGTTTAAACTTTCAAAAAAAAACATCAAATTCTCAAATAGCATACACGTAATTCAATGTTCGACTCTCATAAATTTTAAAAGCAAAAATTTTTTTTCCAACATGTTTTGTGGAAAAAAATGACCTCGCTAAACGTTTCATTGAACCTGGATTCGAAAAGCTGGGACTTGAGAAAGCACGTCAAATCTCACAGCAGATAAAATAACTAACTATTAATATAATCCACTCCTCGAAGATTCATCCCAAGTTTACAGCGAACAATACAATGCGCCAAGTTTCGGACAAACTTGTAGGTGTTTCAATCGGTGGACAAGTCCCTCCCTGGGATAATAATCTCAAGTGGCGGAGGCGCACTTTGCAGGCAAACTATATCTCGCAGGATGACTGAGGGTAATCTTCGCTGTGACGTCGCAGTAATATGTAGCAAAGAACGGAAATGTCCCCGTAAACTACTAATCACTATAAACCACCGAGATACACGTGTTACGAATTCTCAGCGAAGAGGAATCGCCCTGGTCCTACTCAGTTTCTCAACGCTCCGCTGGGAAAACGCCTTGTAGATGTCACGAGAAACACACAGACGATGCTCCTCCTCGAATCAACTCAGTTCTGTGGATTAAACGGATTTCTCTCGCAAATTTATACGAGACCCGATTTCATTCAAATTCGTTTTCCTTTATTTTAGCATTTTAATCAATCTTGTTTTGACACTGACTCACGTTTATGCTATAAAGAAAAGTAAAGAGAAAAATATCTCAAAAAAACAAGTTTCTTATTTTTAAGATGTTCAAACGTTTGAAATGTAGAAACTTTTAATATACACTGAAAAAAAAACTCACTGATATCAAGAACATATTTGAAAAAATTTACTTGCATTAAGTATATTTCACTTGAATGAAGTATATTTTACTTTTTTTGACTATTTTAAATTAAATTAATTGGTCTTCAATCATAATATATTTTTTCAAATACTGTTGATTAACGATACACGCGCGTTATTTAATTTTAATTTTGAATATCTCAATTATTATGAATTGAAATTGGTAAAATACAATACAATTTTATTACAGAAAAAATAAATTTTTTTTTCTCCAAAATATAGAATTAGAAAATACTCGCATACTACTATCTTATGCGTATAATTTATTCAAACATTATTTTATTATAACAAAAATGAAATATTTTGCTGTAAAATAATAGAATAATATAGTTTTGTTAAACTAAAAAGTTTCGAAAATCAAAAAAATAAAAAAAATTAACAATACAATTATATACAATTGCAAATTCAAACTTTGGCTCTACAAGAAATACAGCCAATAAGGAAAGAGGAACGAAAGTGAATTTAGCTGAAAGATGCGATCAATCGATTCAATCGATACAAAAGCCAGTTCACACTTGTCATCTACTTTTTCTCTTTAGGATATGTGAGAATATTTTCACTTAATTTAACTTAAATATACTTGAAACAAGGTAGCATTTTTTTCAGTGTATTTTTGAAAAAGTTTTTGGTTTGTTTTGGTTGCAATTTTTGAAAGAGAAGATAAACATTAATTTGTTTGCAATGAATAAAAGCAACACAAAAGCGACTGGGTTTTGGAAACGATTAAAAAACAATCAGCTGCTGGCCAGAGGACGCTTGCTTTTATCAAGTTTACGACTTCCAGCGGCAAAATAGTAGATACCCATCGTTATAAGTTCCGCCCTGGACCTAAAACTGAGTTATTATGACACCGCCACGGTATCATAAACCATCTTTCGACGAGAATTATGTGCGACGTTAATTAGCAACATACATCCTTACTCCTGATGGAATATTATATGTGAAATCGGACACCGTCCTGCCGATGGCATAAATATCACTAAGATTTCGAGAGATTTTCGTATAAGTGCAGTAAACTCCGGTCGGCAGGTGCGGGAAAAACGAGTCATAAAATTGTAAGCCCAGCTGCAACACACTTGCAACACACATTTCAGGACACAGTTTCTTTCACACTTACCCTACATTTTTTTTTCTACAAACACTTGCTACACGTTCAAGGGAGAAACTGACTTTACGATTCAAAATTGTTTTCCTTCTATTTTTGAGATACAAAATTGATGTTATCGGGTTCTATTTATTTGGTAATTTTTTTGAACAATTGTTCGTTGTAGAATAAAAGAAAAAAAGTGAACGGGAAAAAGTTTACAAGAGGTCTCAATTACTTTTGAAAAGTGTGCTCTGCACGAGAGTCGAAATGGAACAAAAAGTCGAGCACTCTTTCGTGGTTTGAAATGTGGGTTACAAAAATAGCACGTCGAATTTGAAAAATAAGTTAAGAGTTGCGTACAAGTCTATACGATTCGGGGTCGATCGTTTTTCATGCTCGAACACAGCCGCGAACACGCGGTCATATCTCTTCCCTGGCGGACTTGTACGCTACAACGCGGTGCCCGCGATAATGCCGACTAATCTATCGCGGTGTCGATGGGCAATCGATTGTCGACGAAACTACAGCCACCCCGCTGCGGAGAGTTTAGCCGAACACGACGCCCACGCCTTTCTCAACTGGCGCGGGTAAAAAGCCCGGACATTCGTCTCGCATTAGCATATACACGCCGAGCCGCTCGGCACTCGTTCCTTCGATTCCGCTTGATCCTCGCGCGGCCTTATCTACCTCTGATTCTCTTCCTTGATCGCGTGCGCTCCGCTCCGAGATTTTCAACACCCGGCCTTATCGCTTCAACCAAGAACTGCGACAAGAAATTCACTGAGAAAAACAAACCACGTTTCTCTGTTTTGCATTCAAACATTTTTTTTTGTCCCAAGAATCCTCGGAGTTAATTACGCTTCTAATTTAGGGACCTTCCATAATTCACGTAATGCTAAATTTGGGTATTTTAAAAACACCCCCTACCCCTGTGTTGAAAAATTCTGAATCCCCCTTCTTGGAGTTCCTTTCATTCCCATTTCCCCCTCTATTTTGAAAAATATTTTTTTAATTATTAAACAAAGTATTTCTTCCCCTTACGGACGAAAATATCTCCGCTAAAATATATTTTAATTTATATGCCTTATGGCCGCTTTTTATAAGTTTTTTTATATGAAATATACATTTCATTTTATATTTAACAATTTCATATAATGAAATTTATAAAAAAAATATTAATTAAATATTGTCCATATGACCGGAAATATATTTATGTGGACAGAAATATATATATTTTTTATATTTTCAGAATATATTTTCGTCTGTGAGGGATACTAATTTTATTTTAAATTTGAAGTTGAGAATTGATATAAGATAATAACCATGATTATAAGATATAATCATGGTCATATCTCGTGACGAAAATTTTGTAGCCCAAGAAGGGTGGGCTTTCCGTCACAATTAAAAATCAAATACATAATGTAGAAGTAATCATTCTGATCGTTTGATTTGAATTTCTCTCTCGGTACAAATTTAAGCAAAGAGGATTTATACATTTACATACAATGCGAATAATTCGAAATGACGTATTGTGGCGTCAGTACACTGTGATATCACATAAAGAAAACTCTCATTTAATAGACTGGACTGACAAAGCGCCAAGGTGAAAAAAAAATGACACATCAAAGGGAGTTAATAAAAAAATATATGGCTTACGGCAGATGCATAAATTTGAATAACAATAAACCGCGCAAAAATACGCGGTGCACTTAATTTCCGACACGTGTTTGATCAAAGTTGTCCAAAATACAAAAAGCCTCGTTATGAATTACGACCAATTAAGCGGATTTTTTCTCCCTTAATGATTTCAGCGAAGCGCTCCCAAAATAAGTCAATTTTTCGACAACAGATTGCGGCCGTATCGCGGGATGGAAAAAGAAACGGGGACCGAAAGACGGTGTGAATAAATCTTGCACGAACATTTTTTTTTTTTTTTTTTTTTTTCGAACGCGTCGCCTGTCACGCGCCTAACTTAACGACGTTTAACTAATCATTCCAGGGAAAAGTGTTTATTGAGCTCGAGGGGAGCGACAATCGAAGATGGCGCCGCTTAATTTTGAATCAAAACACGCCTGTCTTGGCGCCTCTCATAACCATATACTATTCGAGTGCAAAAAAAAAAAAAACGTCGTAACATCGTCGAAAAAAGATACACTGTTACGGGACCGTGGAATAAAACAAAAAAATGTGTCGAGTTGACAGGGGTCATGAAAAAGACCAGGAAGTTCAGTATGGAGATTCTTAGAAGTTCACATTACTTTTTTTGAAAGGATATAAATTTGAGTATCAATAAAAAATTAAAAGTCCGTTGAAATTTATGACAGACTTTTCAGTTGTGATGGAAAAAATGAGTTTGAAAATATAATAGAGGTTTTGAAGGAAAAAATGACGGTTGTAATCCCTAAATTGATCTAATTCGTCTAACATGGTACGCGAGCAATTAATTCCAACGACATAGCAACGCGATGTTCTTACGACAAGCATCCGCTAATTGTAATTGCGAATAATGATAGGCGAACGTCGCGTCGCGATGCATGTCTCGCGTTATGTTTTTGCGAGTTTGAACAGAGTCGGACGTCTCGTTGTCCGCCCCCACCTCCGGCTCCTTTTGTGACCGTTAAAATTCCAGCGTGCGCGTTAATTAATGAAGGTACCATCGCGGCCCCGTAAAAGATATGACGACGAAGGGACGGCATGCTACAAACTACAAGACAAATCTCGAGTCGCGCACATGTATCTAACAAATAATTTTCACCGCGCGACGCTTTTAATTTTTCAAAACAATTTACCTCTTCTTTGTCATTTTATTTTGTTTTAAAACATTTTCTTTTTTTCTTTGTAACTAAAAATTGTGCAATTAAATAACGTATGTGTAATTGTAGTAGTGTATATACTTATTAAAAATGGATGTTCAACTAAGCTGCGTTTATTAGGCGTAGAGAGCGCGTTTTACAGACTGGATATTGTGCCGTGATAACCAGCAGCTGCACCGAACTAACAATCTTCACATAACTGCGACAGTGCGATTGCATCCGAACAAGTTACAGCGTTGCAATATTGTCTACGACGTGCTACAACTATCCCATTCGGAGTACAATTTGGCTACTAATTTTAACCTACCAGTTTATGAGAAATTTTTTAAATACAAAATTATACACCAACTTATTTCATTCTTATTTCAAATTATACATTTTTTACATACATAATTACTTGCATATGCGGCAAATGTATTCGACATCTGGAAACAAATTACAAAACCAACATATTTTAACATTTTTGTTTGTTCGAGATTGGTTTGCAAAGTTACAAATGATATAAAATTCCACCGATATGTTTGCAACTTTATAATTTAAAATAATTCTTAATGGATGTTTGAAATTGCGTATGTTGAATCTTTTTCAACCTTGAAAGCTCATTTTCATTCTTGCCATAATAAAGGTGTTAAATTGATAGAGTCAGTTGATTTTCAAACGTGCGAAGCCAACGCAGACCCAAAAGGGGAATATTGAAAAAAGTTGGTGTGCAGGGTGCGGCCGGATCGTTAAAAGCAGCGATATCAATCGGGGACATCGGACTCGCAGAGTGCCTTCTGCCGCCGGTTAACATTCCCCGGCGGTGAATTCTTAAACCGCGCGGCTTCGTTTTGCGGCTCACGCGATTTTCTGCCAAATTGCGAGTGCAAACCCGATATGCATTAACGCCCCGAGGCTCGCACAATTTAGATTCACGTGCATTTACATGCGCGACGACATACGTCGTTTGTCAGTATATCTGCATACTTTAAACGCTCTCTCACCCGGGTCACCTTTTTATTTCTTGTCCCGATATTATTTTATCATGTACCCCGTGTTACAACAACTAAATGACCGTTTAACGCTAATTCCAAGACGCGCGATTAACATTCCTCATGCGCGTCCGATAAACATAATAATAAATTATAGTATAATCAAAATCATTTTTCAAGTCTATTTTTTATCGTCAGACCAAAAAGAGAAAACGTTTTTAACTTTTATTCATCAAGATTGTTTAATTAACTTGGGGCACAATTTTTCTCACTGCAAAATATAAAAAGTCATTAATTCTGCCCCATTATCTTAATCTCAAATCGAGCAGTTAATCAACGCATTTAATTACCCGCAAGTGTAAGGTATTGATACGACGGTGCTTGATAGAACATTAGATTGGACCTGGATCTTTCGACGGATCGCGATTAAGAGCCGATTTAGCGATTTTCATGGGGCTTTTATATCTGGCGCTGACCACCGGGTACCGTTAAACCGCATATAGCGCGCAGCAATCCGCGAGACTTCCGCATGGGTAGCCGCGAACTTGGTCGGCTGAGTACGCGTCATCTCTGAGATCGTATAAATCAGCAACAAAGAAAAAAATTCGATTGCCGCAATAATAACTTATGCGCCTATCCGGTGCAATGCCGTAAAATAATGTTCACGGTTCAATAGACTTCTATAATGTATGCTATTTATTATTAACTATTTTTAAATTACCAGTTTATCTTTTTACCTTCTTTGTCAGAACTTTTTATTTGAAACAAATCCTAAAATGAAAAAATAATTAAAATGTTTAATCTTTCATTTTGTTGTCAATTCGTATTTGATATAGTTAATTATAAACATTTTATTTTTTAGGAACAATTTGGATGAGTTTTTGTATACAATGGAAGTTTTTGTATTTTATGGAAGGTCCCATTAATGAAAAAAATTGTTGATTGAATTGTGGACCAAAGTTCTGGCTAAACGTCAGAACGTAAATAATCAACTTCACACCACCTTCGGGGTTAAGCATCTTAGAAGAGAAAAAAATTTGGTTAAAAGGGGCCAAATAAATGACCCGATAATTAACTCGCTGGAAAAATGTATTTTTTGCATCAATTAAGGGAGCGCCGGCAAAATAGCGAATTTGTCAAAACGAGGGGCTCCGGCAGTGGAACGGCAATCAAGTCCAAATGAATCGTTTGTAGGGCCACACGGACACCGCTCGCAGCGTGCAAAAAATGCGCGCGGCATCCGCGGTAGCTCATTAACAGAGCTGCCTTCAAATTGGTCCCGCGGCGGCCGCTGGTGCACGGCTAATATTTATGTGCGCCGCGTGGCCCAGGCGCGAGCCTTCTTTCGTTATTATATCGTTATACTCAATGTCGCATTCCTATCCAGGCGACGACGTGACGGAACGACGAACCAAAATTCGTCGAAGCGCCAGTTATTGGCTAACATATTTTATATGAGAAAACATCCCGGCGCCCAGCAAAAACTCATGCCAAAATCGTTTAGTTGACATCTAGATTTCAATAGTGTATGTCGTGCACAACCAAACAAACACTGTGCTTCCAAATTATTTTGCTTTTATTGCCTCACTGTTCAATAAATTTCAAAATAAAATGAATAAAAATTTATGTATAACACTGAGAGTGTTTTTTTTTTTTTTTTTTTTTTTTTTTACAGCTGGGTTTGGAAATGTTTACCAAATGTTGATGATTTTTTTTTATTCGCTTTTTTAAATCTATGTTTCGTTTTTAGAAGTTGATTCATATTTGGTACAGTAATCCATCTCAATCTTAAAGAGTTTCCGAGAATTGTGATTTGAAGAAAATATAGTAGAGAGTTGGAGCTCTTTTTTAAATGCAGTTTCCGACCCACCCGTGAGTGTCAAGTTTTTGTGAGCTCGCGAACGAAAGGTTTACGCGAATATCAGTGCACTGTGAGAGTCTCTATCAATTTCGCAGGAAGTCAACATTTGTCTTTGCCTAAGTGCATCCTAAACTTTTATAGCAATCAAATCTAAAAGAATGATAAAAAAATATCAGATCTAAAAAGGAGAATACTTTTTACTTGTATTTTTATTTTAATCGAATAAATGACAGCAGAGAGTGTTTAGATAATAAAAGTGACAAATGAAGAATATAATGAATTGCGTAAAATATATGATAAATAAATAATATGATAAATTTCCAGGCACATGAATCAAACAGTACAAAGAGCCGGAATCACAAAAGAAGAATAGTGGGAGAGTAAGCTTATGTCCACCCTTTCTTGATCGCACAGTTTGTCATCCGTCGTGGACGCACCTGCCGCGACGTCGTCAGGGTGGTCAAAGACAAACCGCTCGCATCCCAAGTCGCGGGCATTAATTGCTATCTACTTTAAAATAGCTCGGTTGTCGTCGCTCGCATCATTCGAAATAGCTGTTAAATTTCTACATCAAACTTTATACACGTTTCACGGTACTAAAATTGTCACTTCAAACTAACTCATCCATATTTGTGAAATTTAATCGTGAAAAAAAAATATCTTACCACCTCGTACTTTCTATTTCTCTCTTTTCAATTTTCACTTCCGAAAATTGAAAAGAAGGAACGCAAGATTTATCACTTCATAATTCTGAAAAAAAAAATGGTTGGAAGTAAAACCTTGGAGTCGATTTTATTCAGCAAAATAGCGGAGCGAAACGCATAAACGGCTGTCATAACTGCCGACATCTGAGAGCGCGGTTCATAAGTAGCGTGCGCAGAGAGGGTGCGTGACTCTCACTTGCCTTCAAGTGAGATGGCACCGGGCGGTGACAGCGCCAACGAGCCGTGCACGGGTTAGTCTCGCCACGTCAAGACTGTGACCTACGAGCAGATCCGGTTGCCTCTTTTGCACTCGAATTATGTACCACGATATACGTACATCTGGTAGCGCCTATCCACGACCTGATAGACGGACACTTGTGACACATATCGCGCGCACGGTTTCGGGGAGTATCCGATTACCGATTTATGCACTTGACATTTTAAAAGCTACGACAAAGGCATTCGATTAAATATGTATTTTGATTGATACGACAGATGTTGCGGTTTCAATGTCATGCTATTGTTTTTTACAATCGGAATGACAGCAGTCAGGGTTGCAAGCACATCGGGAATTAATTATTATTCATTGAATTTTTTCATTATTTAGATTATTTTTATTGTTGATAAAATAGTTTTGTTTGAATGGAATTTTTTTTATAGATCCATTGAATTCTACTTCATCAATAGTTTTTAGAAAAAAAATATAAGTTTAAATAGAAAATTTATTTGACTTGAAGACATTTTATTTGGTTTTTTATTTTTTTTATTTTACAGTTTTTTTTTTTTTACTTTCTCCATTTTTCATGAAAATGTTTTGTTTTTCAAAGTTCTGTAACATGAAAAATATTCCTGAATCAACCCCAATTCCACCTTGAAAAAAATGAAAATAAATATTCTTCGATCGAGGAAATTTTTCTTGAAAGAAGACAATTATTGAATTATATATATTAGACTGAGACAATTATTCTATATGAAAACAAATACTAAAAATACATCAAGTTTTTCTTCTTGGAAAAAGAATTTGAAAGCTGATATTAATGAATTTTAAAGCTGATCACATTGATATTAATGTGAAAGCTACAATAAAATACGACGTAGAACATATATGTTTGCCTGACATATTTTATACAATGAAGATTAAAACAATGAACTGCATGATTATTGTTTAAGACTGTCAAGATCAAAAAGCAGATTTCTAACTGGGCTTGGTAGGAGATTTCGGGGATTGAGAGGAGCGATCAAAATAGGATCAGTCATTACTTTGAGAAATCGTATTTTTCCTCTCGTCACGTATTAGTTGACGCAGAGCCCTTTAAGGACAAGATAAGGAGCTGCGAGGGTTGCGAGCGCGTGCTTGCCACCGGCCGTTTATTCGATAGCTTTCCTCAGCTGGCGCGTTCCATCACTCACACGCAAATAACTCACTTCCCCCTTGGCACGATGCTGAGTAATTTATGTACACTAGAGCTCCATCGCTCTTGTACGCGCTGTATCCTCAGAATGCTGGAGGTCGGCGCTATATTTAACTCTCACCGCGCCTATTATTATATTACAGTACTGTCATTCGATTCATACGCCCCAATCGATTTTTCATTCAGTCGACAGATTTTGCAATCAGACGACGAATACTCGTAAGGCCTTGATTCCAATTTCAAAAATTCTTGTCTTCTTTTTGGGAGGAAAAAAAGTTAGCGATGTGAACTGTGACAATTAGTGGCGAACGTTCAGCGAGACTTTGGGGGTTGAGTATCGGAGAATTATATGGACGAGTTCCGGTCGGTTCCAAAAGCATGCATACGGCGCGTGTATAAATCTTGACGACCCCATGAAAAGCCTATGCATACATGATACGCGTGGTACTTCAAGGGCTCGCGCCGTTCTTTTTCAAGCATCTCGAGAATACCGACAAAACATGAAGGCCTCTCGAGAGCCACTACGGTGCTCGTCGTTGTACCATATTACGATGGCTCTTGAAGTATTTGCGTCCCACGGAGAGCCCTCTCCGGCACATGTTTGAGAAAACGCCGCAGATCTCAGTTTTCGTAAGGCCGTAAACAAACCCCCACCCCTCCCTTCTCGCCTGTTAATTCCATGGTTTATACACGAATGAAAAAAAACATCAAAATTTACTGTGATCACTGTAAACCGCGGACCATAACCTCAAATGCAAATTTTTCCTATGAATTGTAGAAAACTTTATTATGGACAGAACATTTTTTACTAATTTCCGACTAAAATTTAGTGTGTTCACTGTAATTTTTTTGATGAAGCTTTACCGTCCACGCTTTGCTGAGAATCACAGTAAATTTTAATGTTTTTTTCTATCCGAGTAGGCGGAAGTGCGAATCAGTCCTTACTTCAGATATTTCAAAAGGAACTGTGTATACATGAATCTTACAATATTTTCCTATTAATCAATCAAATTAAACAAAAAATAAGATAATTTAAAAATGAATTCAAAACGATCTCTATACTGTTAGAAATGGAATAATAATTTACAGAATTAAAAAATGTGTACTGAGAAAGAAATGCTAACTTTTATCAAGTATATCTAACTTGAATTAAGTATAAAATATTCTCACATATATTTGAGAATATATATGCTTAACTGAAGTTAAATTGAATTAATTCAATTCAAAATAAGTAAAAAAAACTTCATTTAAGTGAAATAGACTTCAACTTCAATAGAATTCAAGTAAATTTTTTCAAGTATATGTATATATTTGATCTCAGTGAGTTTTTTTTTCAGTGTAAAAAATAATTAAAAAAATTGTCAAATCAAATTCGTTGATGAAATGAAATAGAATTGGAAACTAAAAATGTTTTTGGATAATTCGGTAGTCTTTTGTGAGAAGTGAAATTTGTGAAAATTTGGTAGGCCAACAGTTTGCATAAGAGCGGCACTTATTCACCTGACAGGTGTAGTTGCAGCGCACTAATGGTGTCATTATTTAGCATCGCTGGTGGAGCATAGCTCACGCGGGTGAATTAACTGAAATAATTAGACAAATCGAGGTAGCTCGGTTGTAAGAGCGCCATTTGTCATTAGGATTCCGCGATTAATTCCTCGTTAATTCCTCCTTTCCTCGTCAAGCAAGATAAACGACTAGATTCGACGAGTCGCGGTGTCAGTTCAGGTCGCGCTCGCGCGTCTTCTCCAAACTCTTTAATTTGCGACTAATTCTCCTCCACGACTTTTGTGAGGAAAGATTGAAGGTGGCAGTCAAAATTGGATTTAAGTACTTAATTGAGCCCCCGCCAAAGACTCAGACTAATTTTCTGTCACTGGTTGAGTATTTATTTACTTTTTCAAGATTATAAAGAAACAAAGCTCGTTAAACAAAATCTCCTTATAATAATACCTTTCATTTATTTATCTATTTATTTCTAACGTTGATAAAAATTGCCAGAAAATAAAAGGTACGAATTTGGAGTTACAGAAGAAGAGACCAAAATTAATCAGCTCTTTCTCCAAGGGAGAAACGTGTGTCGCCAGGAAATAAATACTTGTCTGAGTGATACGTCAAGAAGATAGTTCAGAATGACGTGTTCCAGGAGGTCGCCACCTACCTCATCGCAAATTTCCCGTTTGGGGCCAAAAAATATACGTGCGACCGGGTGTTTAATGGGCGCAATTACTCAGCGGATCGGAAATGGAGTAACGCGACACCAAAATAACGTCGCCGATAAATATACAAGTCGCATTTCGATGGATTCCGTCGACGCCAAAATTAACCCGCTGACAACGAGTTACGATTTGATTTCCATCTGTAAAATTAGTTCAGGTCTGGTCTGATCTGATATTAGAAAGAGTCGATCTTTGTTTATCGGTTGCGCCCTTCTTTCGTTTCTGTTTTTTTTTCCAATGTATGCTTTTTATTGGAATTCACGACATCCGGATGTGAGTTCAGTGACGACAATCTGAATTATTTCAAAGGGTCAATGAGGATTCAACTGGTGGTAATTATCGTAAATTTTTTCACGTACGAGAAATGCTCGTGATAAAAATAGAAAGAGACAATTTTTCGTCGCCAAAGGGTACAATACAAGGGCATCAGTCATTTATCACACGCGCCAACAAGATCATCACGTACGGTTGCGCAAGAAGATCTAATATAAATAATTCCTAAGAAGAATGATCCATGAAGTTTGTGAAACACAAGAAATCGAAATGATGAATGTGGTTGAGATAGAAAAAAGCGCCTATTTGTCTAAGAGATGATGGAAAAAAACTCCAAGCCCAAACAGCGAGATTCAAAATAATAGACAAATCATAGATTAAGCCTGGGATAAATTTGTTTTCCAACTCATTCATTTTTTTAGAACCAAATTTATAGCTTGAAAAACGTAGCTTGTTTGTCAACAGGTTTCATTTTCTTGTATAAAAAAAGAAATCAAAACAAAAAACATCAATCGAAAATAATTAGAATCATCGAGGTAGGAAAAAATTTGTCGAATGTTTTGAATAATATTGTACATTCTATAAAACGTTCAACTGAAAATATCAAACTGATCCAGTCGTAAAATGCTCGGCACGTGGCTAGGAAGAAAAAGAGCCCGAGTAAGGAGTGTCTTAAATTGGTCGCGGAACTGGTAAGAATGTATCCATTCAATCTTGCGATCCGGTAAAAAGCACGCAGTAACGAACAAATAGATAAAGCTCTATATGCGAGCACAGCCGGGGTGGTCGCGGGCCATCAGTTTGACGAGAGTTGCGCAGCTGGAAAATCGTCGCGCGCGAGGAAGATTAGAAGGATGCAAAAGAAAGACGACGGTCGTAAGGTACAAGCCACACGTATACGTATTCTGGTCGACACGTGTCATCCCTGTTGCAAGCCGACATTCCCCGGTCCACTTTGTCTTCATGCTCCTCCTCCTCTTTCGAAAATAAATATACGTAATCCCGACGAGTCGCAGTCGCGAGCAGATTTCAGATACGGGATTAAACCAGCAAATATGGCCGCGCGCTAACAGATTGGCTATAATTCGCTCTGATTTCAGATACGACCACGCGAACTCGCCTCGTAACTCGGTGAAGTTTGACCAGATAAATTACCAGCAACGACACTCAACACGAATCGAATTCGCACAAAGTAATGGGCATGACTGTTTCGTAAAATACAAAATACCCATTCTAACACCGCATATACATTTGCACGCCACGAGCTCCTATCGCAACAGAAATCTTGCCACTCGTTGTCCCGTGCCTTATGACACTCGTATCATTTTTGAACGCATTTAAAAAAGAATGTATAAAAATTAATTAATCAGGGTCGGTTGATTAAAATTAAATTTCTGCGTGTTCAAAAACATATGATTAATATATGTAACCATATATAGCAGCCACATCTGGTGCTATTTATAGTTGCAGGTTTTCATAAATATGTTTCATGCATATATGGAACCGCAGATATGAATTTATTCAAAAATTTATTCGTCTTAATTTTCACTGTGTATGTACTGTATGTTGTTTTTCTTTTTGTTTTCAACAAGTGTTAAGATTGAATTTGTTATTGGAATTAATCGAAACTAATAGAATTGTAAATTAATCGCCCGAGCTTTGGAGTGTGGCACAATGATTTGTATGATATGACACTTTATTATCTTATAATAAGTCAAACAGAAACGATTATCAGGAACGTGGAGTGCAGAAATTAATTTACTCCGAAACTGACAGTTTGAAACTACAATGAAGTTTCCATTGCTACGTATATCTATTGTTCTGTTCAATGCCTATGCTAGTCTCTGTGGTAATCTTCCTCGACAGCGATTAGTCTTTCAAACGACGTTGCGTCCGCAAATTGGATTATGTACATTCACGAGGCTTCCAAGCGCACCTTAAATCGAAGCCTTGTTTATGTATCTTTTGAAATTATGCTGTCTCATCATCGCCGACTCACGCCTAGCATCAAATTAGGGTTAGCGAATAACCTCTTTTTATATCTTTTTTTTTTCATTGATTTGACTTTTAGACACTTATTTACGTCGGATTTGTCGGAGTATCAGCTTATTCATTCGCTGATCACTCACGTTGATATACTCTAAACCTTTTAATATGACATCTCATATTTTTATCACGTCCAAGGTGAAGCATAATTCAATAACTTTTCCTGAAACAGAAAACAAATTCATTGAGAGAACATTATTCTATCAAAAATTGTTTTAAACTATAAAGTGCCATCTGTATTGGTTTAAATGGAAATTGAAAATTTAGGGATAGGGAGATGGAAATAAAAGGTGAATGGTTATTTAACAGAGAGGATGTTGAATCATTGTTATGAGGCGTAATAATAATGACCGTTGACAAAAGAAGAACGATAATGTCGGCTATGGCCATAAATAAACGAGTTGACAGCATCGCAGACAGTTACTCAGGACAATTAGAATCGTGTTCCACGAAGGACGTAATGGAGAGTACGCGCTTAGGGATGCAGCAAAGACATGCGTCGGGGCCGAAGTGGGAAGAGCGATTAGCGAGATGGCGCTGTCAAAACATCGGGATCTTTCTCGCTCGTTGTTATTGCGAGGTCTCACGTTTTCCTTGTCGCGCGGCCGCCTCCGAAGTCAGCAAAAGTGCATCTCGTGGATCAGCCACCCGTGATGCTCCAGGCAGTCCATCACTCTTGGCGGACACGAACGAGCAGGCGTGCAGGCACTGCTGCATAATATATCGGTTTAAAAGTGCCATTTATTTAACGGCGTTTACCACGCAGAATCGCGCCACAAGAAGAGGCCAACCACAAATAATAACGAGGTTACCGGGTTCGTCCGCTTGGTACCGCTCATCGATCAGCAAACTTTCCAAATCGAGCCACGTTGACCCGCTCCAGACAGCCACTCCCAATTGCAAAAAAATTTTACACCGTTTCAATAATGTGTTCCAATTTCGACCGCCCAATTCATCCTCCGGAATTGCTTCTTTTTCAGTCCCATCAATTGTATCAGAATTTATGAATGGCCGTATTTTTGCCGGTCTAATGAAATTGTTTACCTTTTCTGTTTCAGGTACGTAAAAACATTGGCGAGGAAAAAACCGTCACGGCGATGACATTGTTGATCAATCGGCGTCTTCGAATTCCACGCGCAAGTAATTTGTGAATCAAAGAGTAATTGTGGGATGCAATTCATTTATTTGATTTTCATCCTTTAAATTTGTTTCTTTAAATTTATTTCTTTGGTTGCATATTTTTTTAATGGATAGATAAAATGCTTGGTCAAAAGTTGAGGATGACAAAATACAAAAGGAAGCAGAAAAACGTACGACAACGCCGAAAGTTATACAGGCGCAAAAAGTGTTCAGTAAAAATAAATTAGAGGGAGTACGAAAAGTGGGACCCTGAATGACATCCAGAGTCGAAAAAAAGGACCAGAATGGGGCCCGTAACACGAGCCCATAAAGGCCGCTGAGAGCAGACATGAAATGACAATTAAAAGTTAACAGTCAATCGCGTCCCATTAATCAACAACGCGAAACTAGTTTCACGTTGGCGGGCGTTTTTTGCCAGACTCGGAAACAAATTTGGAATCAGGCCGGTGCAACATGGACTAAGATTTCACGAATGCAAAAAAAAAAACGGTCCAGGCGGAGGCGTGGGCGCTCGAATTTCAAAAGCAACGTCGTCGCGCAAACGTGAGATTCAAGAGCGTAATAACAAACCTATCCGATGACCGAATCCTAGGCCAGTGTGACTAACGGCAGGCAGAAAGAGGATCTTCGAACATCGGCGAAAATTCGCCGACGTTTTTGTCCCGACTTGGAGCGCGAGGCCAACGGAAGGAACGCGGATCACGTTTCGCCGCCGGCAAATTCGCACAGGTCGATTTAACGTTATGCTCGCCATTGACGTCATACGCGTCGACTTTCTTGGATTGTAAAAAGAGTTACCACTTGGACAGGAAAAAAATTCTGATACACAAAGGCACGCCATTGCAATGCAATAATTTAATATCTGGACGAAGCTCTGAAGGGTTTTTTTTTTCTCCATTCTTCTGGTATTTATACGCTGATCGAAAAAACAAAAGCTGAGAAAATGACTTAATAGATAGAATATGCAGATTTCGAATGTTCAAACTTGTAATTCATTAGCAGGGTATAGGTTTTATTTATTTGTATGTAAAATTCCACAGGTTTGATATCCGTTGCATATTGCAGAATAATCCAGATGGGAGGCAAAATAAAACGAACAGCCACGAAACCAAACGGTAGCTTTACGAAGACGCGGATTAACAATGCCAGCAAATACTGGTACTGGCCGTGGAATGTCCGCGAGCGCATAATTAATACCACGGCTGCACAGGGGTATGGAAGAGAAAGAGGGAAGAAAAGACCCGAACGAATGAGAAAATGAAAAAGAATATGAAAAAGCAGGGAGACGGAACCCGAGCCAAAGGTCTGCGAGCTGCGCAACAGAGAGGCCAACAACCAGCTCTGTCCCGGTGCAAGGAGGAGGCCAGATACGAGGACCGGATTCGGGATGTCCACAAGGAAGAGATTTATGTGGCTCCTGATTGAATCGTTCTCACTCGATCGCGCCGCTTACTTTTTACACGAAGCCGTGCACCATTCTCCCCATAGCGAGTGAGCTACCTATACGACGACGCTGCGCTCCAACTTCCACGGTATCTTCTGCTTCTTGGTTCCTCCGGACGTTACTTAAAACTGGATAACATTCATTTGCGTCGCGTCTTTTGCACGCTTTACGTTCGAAATAACCATTTTTATAACTATCGGAATTTGTTTTATAATTTTTTTTTCAATTGCCAGTCCAACTAGAAAACTGATAAGGAAATGTTTAATTACACATTTTATATTCAGAAAATGAGGATGATGAATCTGAAAAAATTATTCAAAGATTAGAATGGTTAATTACTTTAGCAGACAATTTGTTTGTTTGTTTGTTTTTTTTTTTTTTATTTCAAAGTTGCAATATTTGTTGTATTTGATTTTTATAATTATCAGAATTCGTTTTACTATGTTCATTTTAATTATGAGACAACTAGTCGAAAGAAGAATTATTTTTGTTATAAAAATTTACAGTCTTTGATTAGCAAATTTGAAAAATTAATTATTTTCACTAAGAATTTTTTTTTCTTAATATTTTTCACTTTTATTGGATATATTGAATTATTGAATCTTCCTTTTCATTTTGCCATCCATTCAGATCTCATCCCATGGTTGTTATTATAACCCATAATGATTCCGAACAAGATCCCTTGTTCGGAAATGAATATTATCCTTAAAAGCTATGTTAACATCCCATCGTAACTTCATCAACGCAATTAACGATGTCTTCATGCAAGTTATTAATTGCAAACGGATAATCCACTTTTAACGTGCCACGTGATAGAGCAGCGAATCCTTTGGTATAAGGAAGGATATTCGTCGTCAGTTGCTTCAGGCGTTCCATTAGCTAGACGGTCGACGTTAGAAAAAACAAAAGACGCGGAAGCACGCTCATTATTTCGAGCTAATTGGCGGTTCCTATGCTTCGGAGCCGAGGGCTCTTTGCTCTCGCAGCAGAAGCTAAGGATCTTGCAAAGTACAACCATCCATGACACCATTAACTTTTTAATATTTTTTTTTATCCTTGGAAGTATATAAGTACCGCCATCCCCAGTCCCCAAACATGATAAAATTGTTTTCTTTAACATGCCTCGACAAAATGAGGCATGCAAAATTGTTCGAGCAACAATTTGACGTCTGATGAATGTTGTATAAGCTTCCTTTTTTGTCATAACATTGCTAAACATTACACGCGATCGGTAACTTGAATCGTGCTCTCAATTAGATAGAACTCGTGGACTGTAATTGAAACGACAAAATTTCTACAACGATTTGTCATAAATAAAATTATCCTTCAAGGTTTTTGATCGGGCAGATCGAGCGAACGAGAAACAGGACGGAGATAAATGTTTCCACCGGTGCAACTGTACTCAACAGTGTGTAACGCCAGAGTAGAGCCGTTTAATTTTGCAATCTAATTTTAACAGCCGCCATTGAGAAAATTGAAACCATGTCGATGGATCTGAATGGCTTATTACGAGCGAAAAATGAGCCCATGAGAATCGTTTCGTGCGGACTTGAATGTACGAACACGTAGAGTCGGGGTACGCGCACAATCAAGGAGTTACGGGTATGCATAATATTCGTATACGTCGAGAGAGCGCTCAGTAACAGCGGACAACGCCACGTGATGGTAATAGCCGCGATAATTATTTAGATAGCGAGAGGATATATGCTTCCTAGCGCAGCATGGGACCCCGGCGCCGTGACTACCATCATCAAGGGCAAAGGAACAAGCCACTATGTCGAAAGAAAGAAAACGAAAGGACGCGAAAGCTTATCCTATTAAAGCCCACGGGAGCGTCGTTCAATTGGAGTATCAACTCGGAGTTACGCGCCAAATAAACCCCACGAACAAAATAAACTGTTACTTCATAATAATGAAAATTAAGTACGACAAGCTTTCGCGGCCGTAAATAAGAATAAGTCGCGGCTTTATTGCTCGTAAGGTCAAAGATCAAAGCATCTTTAGATGTTATTGTATTGCGAATGATGAACAACCTAATCTCTGATGTTTTGAACATATTGAGATTAAGCGAAGCGAATCCCAGGGAACCAAAGTACCATGACGCATATATATATGCCTTCATATCAACAACATAGATGTATTCCAAAAACTCAATTCGTAGTCTCGAAAAAATTCTCGTCTGTCGCCTTGTGTGACAGACGTTGAAAATTATTAATAGCAAATGGATAAAAAAAAAGCGTATCGTCGGAGTTTACATGTGTCCAAGGAGATGGTAACATGTGTTCGATTTTCTCAGGAGTAAATATCCGCGAATTCTGTGAAATTGAAAATTGAGTTTGCACACTTGCTCAGAGAAGTATAGGGCCAACTCTTGAAGTCTGGCAATAACTCAAGTTGCGTCCCGGATCCGTTACATAAATTCATTCCTTTGGAGGAGCAGCGAGGTTCTTTGGCACTTATCAATGTGGAGGTAATTATGACCGCGGGTGTAACGCGCAGATGATTGATCTTGATACGAAAATGATATAGCCCGTCGGAGATAGCTGACAATGCAACACTAATATCGGCCATTTAGGCATGTTGAAGAAGTGGCCGAAATAAATCAAGGCTTTATTTAAAGAGCCCTCCTCTTCCGAGGACTCATTCATATTCTTCACCGAGCTCTTAAATGGACTTCGGGGTGGGTTTCAGCAGCTCCGTCACACGACGCCGATGAAGCATTATTTCTGGGTAGCGCGCATACCCGGCAGATCCAGGCCGAGCTCCGGAGCGTCTCCGATTTTCGCATAAATCAGCCCTTGTCTCCTGCGTCGTCCCTCGTTCTGTCTCCGTCTAACCGTTGGAACGGCGAGGATTCCTCTGTCTGGGATATACGAAGAAGGAAGCGCGCAACGAAAAGGAGAAATGTTTGCACTCGGGTCCTCGCGAGAGAGACCGAGCACTGTTTTATTGCCAGCTTAATAAATGGAGACTCCTTTATTTGCTCGGGCAGACTTGCAGCATCCGCTCCGCAGTTTGCCAACCTGTTTGCTAACAACAAATTAATCGAGTGACGTATATTCAAGTGCGTGTGCGTGCACAAGCGCTCGCAGAGGGCGACGCTCCACCAGCAGGCGTTCCTTTATCCCAACACAGGATGCAACCTGCTGCTACGTCTTGGACCCTCTTCTTTTCCATATTTCTCGCCAGCGATTGTCCCGCGGAGAAGACATGTGTTACGCTGATTCGATAATTGAAAAACTGACAAAACCGTTCGCCTCACCATGTCACCGTTATTGAGACCTCACCTGTGAGATGTGCGATGGAAGAAAAACTTTTGTTCGCTCCTGCATAAAAGTTGGCGTAATGTATAATTAATGGTTTCAAATTATTTTTGTTATTTTCAAGTTGGATCATTCGATTGGGTCTGTTCCTTTTTTTAATTTTTTTTTGTTGCAGGTTCGAATCGAGTTGTTCGATTTGAAATCACGTTCAAGTCCGGTGATAAGATTTGATACCGCCTCTCTTGTAGGATGAAACCGGGCATCGCCAACATAGGCTGGCTTTTTTCGCATGACTGGATTGTAAAGATATATCAAATCATATGCAAGCTCTTATAAATATACACGCATAACGGCCAATTTGTAATTCATAACGCGAACGCGCGCTGTCTTAGTCCTTGCACCACGCTGAGAATGAAGGGAAAAGAGGAACGAGGAGGGTCGCCGTCGCCCGTCAGAAGAGTCCCGTGGGAATATAAAACTTGACCTCGGCGCCGCGTCCGCTGGCCCGTTTCTTGTCGCATCAAAAACCTGTCACAGGGGCCTTTTTCTTTAGCTACTGATTTTTCCGTTTAGACAAACTGGACAATCGTTGATGTATTAATTGAAAATGTCCTGCAGCAATGAAACCGGAATCGCTGCGGAGGATCTATAAATTAAAGTTATATTTTTTTCACTATAAAAACTGAATTAATCGCGTGATTAATTCAGTTCGCAAGCAACCTCTGCTGCCTTGATTTTTGTGTGCTCGAATAACTCAGCAGTTCGCTCGTGGACGTCTGTATGAGTCGAACCTTTCAATTAAAACCTTCTGTCTTCATTTGTTTTCTTCGCTTTTATTTATCTGAAATTTTCCATAATATCAAACAACGAGTGTTTCATTTTTTTTTTATTATTGATATACAAAAAAATTTCTTTGTTTCTAGTACAATGAAAGAAATGCCATAATGAAGATATGTACCTTCCAGTATTGGACGAAGATCTGTTTTCCAAAGTGCCGGAGGGCATGACGAGGAAAATGAGGTCGCGGTGGCGCCCAGTCTATGGCATCTGCGTTTTATCGACGGTCAACATTAATGGTGCGCCATTTGCCCTGGGAGAGAGAGTATTATCGCGCGCACTGTTTATACGTAACGCATACGCATGGCGCATCTTTTATTCATCCGACAGAGTGGAGCCTCGATTTGAATTGAATGGGATTTATAAATTATTTCAAATTATAGCCGGGGACGCATGACCGGACCAAGGGAGATCAGAGCTACTGTGGGTAGTTTCGCCGGAGTGTTCGTCGTTGTTTGTGGCGATGCTGACGTCCCTTGGACTATGAGACGCCGTGACGGCAGGTGCACTCCCTTTGGTAATAACCGGGCATCGAACGTCGACCCGCTTTTTGCTGCCAACCTCCAACTTGTGGATCTTATAGACCGGGTGCTATTACAAGGTCGTCTAAAGGAAGCGCGACTGGGATAAGACCTTATGGAAGACTGGACAATTGGAACTGTGTTTGGTCAACTGCCACTATTGGAGCTGTGCGCAATGAGAGGACGCAATTAATGTGATGGGAAAAAGTGGAGAAAACTTGAGAAAAAGGAAGTCGGCTGGAGATGTTGGTTATCCCCCTATGAGGCACAGGAGATGATAGAAATACGAAGAAACTAATTAGCCGTTAACACTATGAGTGAAAAGCGGGACGAGCTTTCGCACATCGTAAATATGGTAATCCCCGAGTGTATCAGCGCCACCCGGTGGGTCGAAACGATAACGGCCATTATGCGAGCGCGCAACGAAAAGGGAATTAGGGGAATCATTTATTAGTCGAGCTGTCCGTCGCAGCTGATAGTATAGTCGTTGGATGCTGCGGTTATACGAAGACACTCCCAATCCCCGATGCGCGCTCTTCGTTATGTCACGAGGCCCGCAAGTGCGCCGCTTATTTCGGCTATGTCGAACAGGATTTACCGGTTTCCGCGCGATTCAATGAAAATCAAGCGTATGATTTATCGATTCCGGTATACTCGTGTACTACATTCACTCGACGATCTACAGGCAAAAAATTGGCATTCAACGTGCATAAACAAAACCGTTGTTCTCTTCTCAACGAGTTTCACATTTTTATTATATCTTCGAAAATTGTTCGAATGATTTCCAACGTCTGATATAATTAGGACATGAAAATCATGAGGGACAAAATTAATTTCAAGAGCGGTCAAGTTTTATGGTACAATTTTTTTGTCTCCATGATGCTAATAAAAGCTATGCTCCCGTGTTAACCAATCCACTGCAAAGGGTTTAAACTGGCATTAAAATGCGACACCCGGAGACAGCAAAAGTGCAACGAGTGTTAGCCAGGCAATGGTTCTGACAGAAGGCTTTACTACAAAGCTCGTCGCGTTATTTTGTATTTTATTTTACAAAGCTCGGGGGCGCGAATTGGACATGGACGTTAACAGCACTCTCTGTAATGCTTTATAATGCCCTTTTGCGACTCTCGTCCGTCCCCACCCGCGTCTCTCAACCAAGGGACACGTAAAATAGGTCCAGAGGAGATATTGCATTTTTTTACCAGATAAAATATGGCGACAGGTCGCGTTATCCCAATGATGAACGTCTTTTCATTTTCAATCGATTCGTACACAGCTGATGGTACTGGATTACCAATGTCAAAATCATCATGAGATATCAACGTATCACAGAATCTTATCATTGATTTACTTTTAATTGTTGAAAAAAAGTACCAAGCTGAAATATAAAATATCTACATGAAACTTAAAACTAAAAATAAATTGTAAAATTACATTTTGTTTGCAATCAAATTTTATATTCCAACTAAGTTACTAAAATTTGAATTTAAAATGTTTAAACATCTAATATTTACGGTATTCGTACCCATTATCGACAGCTGAATTATCGTAAAATTTTATTTAAATATTTGGTTTTATGTGATGAATGAAATTTTAATTATATGTGCAGTTGTCGATAATAAGTACAAACTATATACGACAGTTTTGTCAAATGAAAACACTTAATGGTATATGACTTATTGAATTGTTTTCAGTATTTCAAGTTCACTCAGAGAAGCTGACCAATTTTTTCTTAAAAAAAAAGCAGATAAACGATCAAAATTCCTGCACTGACAGAGCTTATCGTCGAACACTGTGCTAAATTAACAAACAATTATATAACTAGCACAGAAGAGTGAAACAGCCCACACACGCGTGTCATACATTACACCGGAACAAGACGCTTTTATTTATCTCGGCATAGCGGCGCGCAGCGTACAAAAAAAAAAAGGAAGCCCAATCAAAAGCATTCAATAAAGCCGAATGGTCCAATCGGCAGCGATATCGCGGCCAATCAAGTTTATTATAGCTGTTCGCGGTAACAGCACTGGCCGGGCAGAATAATATGTCCTGTACATGCGTGGCGTAGGTGTTCACACGCATGCACACTCGAAGCGTATGCAAACACGTATCCTGCACACAGGCGCTGCCGCACACACTCTTGAGCGCGTCTATTCGCCGGGCAATTTCGTTTTCCCCGTTTAATCATGAACTAGGGTTTGGAAAAGGAGCAGAGGGGGATGTTTGGAGGGGGCCGGGGGGATGCAAGGGGCGGTTGTAGCCCGGTCGGGCCGTCATTTGTCAGAAGCTGTCGCGCCACGAGCGTGTTTCTGCTTCAACGACGCAGATAGCGAGCCATCCATAGGCCGTTCATCTTTATTCCTGCGAATGTGTGTGCGCCGCTGTGGGATATAGCGGGCCACTGGCGCGCTATTCTCGCATCCCCGTAACACGATTCCCCCGAACTCATTTAATTACGACAAACAATTTATTAGGTCCGTCCTGGTGGCTCTGTGTGTGCGCTCGTGTATGTACGCCTACGCCACGAAAACGCCGATGGGTGCGAGCGTAGCTGCCCACTTTAGGGGGGATTTATGGTGGGTGGGGGCACAGTCATTGGCGCAGCGTCATCGCCAGTTACCGTGTCAACTGCAACTTTTGTTTTTTTCTGTCGTAAACTTTCAACCACACTTGATTGGCATTTTCTGCTCGTGTCGCGCCACGACCCCTTCTCGTACTTTCGTTAACGTAGTTTTTTTTTTTTTTTTTTTTAATTCATTTTTTTATAAGCAATTTTCAGAAACTTTTTATTTTCATCCGTTTTATTATTATTTACGTTGTAAAAAATGGTATGAATTGGTTATTAAATAATTTTGAGATGACAATGTAGGAAAAAATGTACGTTTGACAATTTTAAACAGTTCGTATGGTAAGAGATAGAAAAACTGAGAAAGGGATTTCGCTGGCTGGATTGAGCATAAAGATGGGTTTCTTTTTCGTGCCTTTGAGTGGCTCGTAAATGCCGTCTTCTCGGCTTCGAGTGGCAGTCGCTCTCGCGGGTCGTAAAAAGTCGCCCCGCGCGCGCCCATTGTCATAGTGAAGCGCAAAAAAAAATGGCCTGAATAGATTCGGCTCATAAAAAACAGTTTCAAATAAGCGCCGCTAAACAGATGGAGCGTGGAAATTTTCTCGGATCCGAAAAACAGTTTGACAGTGTTGCTGAGGTGATAACAAAACGGGCAAGGCGGTGAGAAGAAAAAATAAAAGGCGAGAGGCAAAAACGAGCCGCGTATATAAAAGCGCACTTCATCTTATATCTTTTATGGTGTCATTAAAAAAAAGTTTACTGCCAAATAAAAAAACAAAGTGGCGCAGTTTTTAGCCCAGATCTTCGCGCGCCGGATTCCATTGGTTTAATTAAAGAGAAACGGGAGTTTGATATATAATTTTTTTGACGCCATCAGATATACTTTTTCGGGAAGAAATTAATTTTTTATCTGAAAGTTTTACTGGAACGATTTTGTAAGTGCGCGAAACATCACGATTTAAATCAATCTCGGCTCTTCGCACGGTGTAATGAGTCGAGGCAGGATTTTGAATTGAGTTCTTAAAACGGCGTCCCGAACTCAAACAAATTGCGGATCGTTTGGGGCCGGAACGTGAGAGGTTTTTCTCCGGGTCAAAGTGTCTGGCCCCCATAAAATGTTAATAAATATAATAACGAGAATAATAATCGATCGGCGGACCTTTTTTCTCGGTGAGCGCGGTGCAATTACGCGGTGGCGGCGGTACTTTTGCTGCGGTTTGCCGAGAAGTCGGAAAGGCACTGCCTCGTAACCATAACCCAACAACGACTCCCTCGCTTCATTATTAAAAGTTTCGTTATTAAAGCCCGATAAAAGCTCGAAGCGATTCTCGCGCACAGGCGCGCGCTCTTCTTCTGTGCAAAAGAGAACCGAGTTGCCTAGCTTTTTGCCGGAGAAACAAAAGGAACCGGACAAAAAGAAGGGAAACGCTTATATCAGCGAGAGCTTAGAGGGCACCGCGCGGCTGTTCGGCCCTTGTATCTTTTTTTATACTTTGTTCCGCGCGATAGTTTGCCAGTATGAAAAGTTGCCGACTGCTTTTTCTCTGTAATATGTTACGATGAACGCTTGTTCGATTTACAAATGCGCCTTGTTTCGAAATGAATTCTAATGTGCGGAGGGAATGAAAATAAAAGCACCTTAATGAAGCCAACAGTAATATCGAAATTAAGTCTCAACGTACCAAATGGTACTCATAGATATCTATAACCTGTTTTTTTTTCAACCGTACCTTTTTTGAATGTATTCAAAACAATTAAGTTTGCAAATTTATTAATTCTAAAAAAGCTATGATGAACAGCAAAATGGGATTTTAAATTTCGTTTTTGAAATAAAAAATTTTTATTATTTTGGTTTATGAATAAAAAATTGTACACTGTTATTACTATTGAATTGTTTCTAACTTATGTCATAATTAAAAAATTATTTGTTAACTGAAAAATTATGAATTCCAAATCTCCTTTAAAAAATTTGCATGAGTTAAAAATAGTGCAAAAACAGTTTTCCTTGTAGATGATGAATAAGGTATATCTAGAATTTGTTTTCATTAAACAGTTGCAATTAACAATGTGTTCGAAACAATGAGTTTCATTGTACAAAATTTCCCACAAAAATTATAACCAATTAGTATATAGCGGTGGATATATTTTCTTTGAAATCGATGGCAGTAGGAAAAAAAACTGAGTGTTTAACTGTAATTATACAGCGCTTGGTCATAATTTAAGTTAATTTATGAAAATGTCTGTACCCAAAAGATAAGATCGAAAATTGCACACTACGGAAAATAAGGTGTCAAGGAAAAGTATACCAATGTTAACACCCCAGCTGTTAATCGTGTATAGGAAATGCAAAGATCTTCATTAATCAACACCAGACGTTCCAAACAAATTGACTAACATTTTAGAATTTTTATCGCAAGCTTTTATTTTGATCTTGATGGTGAAATATTTGTAATGCATAATAACATCAAAATAAAACTTGTAATTTAAACTTTCGACTTGGTTGAGAAACAATTTTAAAGGCCATCTGAAAAATGACTTCGAAGCAGATAATAATTTTCAATTTATTTTTTCTGAGCCAACGAATTAAACTGGAGGATTGGTTTTTTTTTTTAAGCTGAATTTTGTATCAATCATATACTCTGCTCACATCGCGACACTTGGTCGAAATTCCATGGGTTTGTAATCTCCCGAGACGTTAATATGAGCAATTATCGCGACTGTAACATCATGATATTCGTTTCACGTAACAACCTTCGAGCTCAACAATGGAATATAAATGAACGGGGACAAAAAAATACGAAAGCAAATAGCATCGGACGATCCGGGATAAAGATGCGAATCAATGATTAACAAAAGACGAAGCGCATAATGCGGCGAAATCCGCCAGCGGTGACTTTATTAAATCTATGCAAATGCGCGAATCCCCATGCAACGCGTGGCACGCACTCGCATTATAAGTCGAACGCGAAGTCAAAATAAAAATCGGCCAGCCGATAATAAGCGACAACAAAAAGCGACCCCTCGGATATATAATTCGACGGGCAAACTTTTCGGTAGCAAATTTCGACGGCGCATTATGCTAAATAAGCGAAAATGGCTTTTTAAACGGAACGTCTATATTCATGCGAGAGATGATAGTCGGCCGATCGACAAATTAAGCGCAATTTTCAATCGCGAATGCCGGCATGCATAACCAATTGCTTGTTCCATATTAAACGGTTTATTCGCGTTGCCAAAAAAACCTCTTTTCTTTTTCGTCCATCACTTTTTTTCATTGTCCGTATATATTGGCAATTTAAAAAATTTCACATTCTACATTTTGTTTTCCCGGTACTCCTCCGATGGTTCCAAGTATCTGAAATTTTGGTCACAGGTCTCCGTCTCAGCTGTTTGAGTGTTCGCCTGTGCGTGTGAAATGACTCTTTTCGTTGCACCGTAAAAGGTGTTATTTATGCGGTCCGAGTTCTTTCTTTCGGCAGACGAACAATATTCTGACACCAAACATACTGTTTCCCAGCACGTCTTCATAGTTCAATTCAAGAATAAACACGCCAATACGCCGATCACATTCTAATTACGAATTTTGCGTGCATAATGCGACAACGAGATCGCGCCCGTGAGAAATTACGAAACGGACGTCTGTGCGAAGAGAAAACAGCGTGTGGGAATTTCGTTGCAATCAATCATTTTCAACTTCTTTTTAAAAACAATCATTAAAATCATTAATAAAGCAACAATTATTAATAAACGAAAAAAATAACAAACCCAAAGAAGATCTGTGTGAAAAAAATCTAATTGTTATTCTCATTTTTTTATGTTTCAGGATCCATGTTCCGTGAGTATTCTCCCAAAATTGGTTCATTTGTCCGACGATGAAAATTGCGAGGACACAAAACAGAACGTAGGCGGGCGAGTTAACGTGAATTCTAAATATACTGATTTACATGTGTCCGTTTGTTTCATGTTGCCCATTCGGGATTGGACGTGTCTCTCCGTGGCCTCGGCACCATCTTCAGGGCGTAAGTATCCTCAATTTCGTATCACCGAAACCGCACGTTTGTTTACACGTTCAACCTCATAATAGATTATTCCCCGCGTCAGATCGCACGATAAACACAATTTTTCATCCCGCGTGACAGAATTATGCGCGCGACTTTATTCATATTCGAGGCATTGCTTTGCACCAGGTGCGGTCAAAATTTATTGCGCGCCCTTTAATAGTCCACGTCCAGCTCGATGAGCGATTGAATTTGTCATCCAGATCGAGATCTTACACCGTTTAAAACCAATTAAGGCCCGTAATTGATTTGCAACGTTCAGATTTGGAATTTGGAAAAAAAAAGTAATGTCAAAATCGATTTGGGTTTGTCTTTTTGGTTCGGCTGGTTTTTCGATATTGATATTTTTTCTTGCGATGCAAATATTCAAAAGATCTTGCGAGCGCAGTGAAAAAGTAACTGACGTCTTTATATAGGTGGAAAATGAACGGCGCCCTAGTCCCTGCAGGGGTTCCAGACTTCGTCGGAGACATCGGCACCACAGGCGGCCATTGTCTCAGGCCAGGCCTCGCGTAACAAAACGAACGAATCTGACGCGCATGCGGGGGTCGCTGCGCCCCGTCGCGGCTCTCAAAATTAATAATAACTGATTTTTGAATTCCGTTTCAAGAATAAAAGCCTATTTGCGCCACGGGAACGATTTTATTTGGTGGCTCATAAACACCGTCAAATGACACTATTCAGTTTTTGCATTTCGACTCGTGAAACATTTTAATCGACAGACAACATTTCTCTTTTGTGTTCATTTCATTTCAAGTTTCATTTTCATTTTTGCAATTCTCATAATTAAAATTTTACATTCAAAATGCTTGTAAAATTGTACATACACGGAGACAATAATTCTATCAAAATTTATACTGAACTGTACAGTATATGGGGGACAAATCTAAAATTCGGGAAAAAATATTAAAGTTTACAGCAAATTTCGATGAATGAAACATGAAATATTAATATTAGTTTAGCAATTTTTTATGCTCATTCGTCAAAATTTGCTGTAAGTTTCAATAATCTTTTTCGAATTTTTTCCCCATATACTGTACAGTTATAAATTATATATAAATTATAATTATAATATCTGATAGAATTTTTTTCTCAGTGCAGATACAAAATTCGTTTTTTTTTTTTTTTTTTTTTTTTAATTTTATTTTCTGAAACGTTTGAATTAATAGTTGACATTTAATTTTTATATTTGATGAAATTTACACATTTCAAAAATGCTTTTATCTCTTTAATTCTAACAATTGGAATTTTGTACTTGAATTTGAGTGACAGACAGAGAAGAGGTTGAAAAAAAAGTTTGAAAAATTGTACAGTCGTTAGAGCAAATTGAAATGTTCTCATTTTCAAGTATAGGTCAGAGGTGAAATTCGCAAGCAAGCGAAGCGCCAATTTCCGGTATCGGTTGGCTTTGCACTCGAAAAGCTATCAAGATGTGAGGCGCACCTGCACTCTCTAGCGGGCAATGTTTCGCGCGAAAAAGAACTCCAGAAGATAGAATCAGCCCCTAAACATCCGCCATTAAATTAAATTGTGTATATTTCCCTTCATAATTAATCGGATTATACGCATTATGCAAATGCGTATGTTAATGCTCGGCGCATTGGCCGCGCGCACAGATTACGGCAATTTCGTACACCAAGAGTGCGCGCTAAACGTCACCTCGCGCTCGTTCGCGTCTTCTTTTGTTTCGATTTTGCATGCTTGCGAAAGTGCAATTTTTTGTACATCGCCCCACATCGTTGGACAAAGGTGGAAAATTCTTCCAGTCGCTTATACTATCAATAAAAAGTAACGAGAATATTTTCTTTTTTTTTTTCACTTTTGTTTTGCACTCCTTTACGGTGTGGTTCAAAGTATAATAATAAATGTTAATATATACTTGAATTGAAATGAATGGCCCCCATATAATTAATCATTCGTTTATGGCATTTTAATAAGGGATTCAAATATACTTGCGCGTTTCCATTTTTATGGGAAAGCGATGAAGTTTCCTGCGAAATGATACTATCAGAACAAATTACTATATATAAGTTGTCCATCTGGAGCGAGTTGAGGGAAAGAGCCACTTTGTCGGGGGTTTGATCTTGACAGTGACTCCGAGTAGACGTTGAACACGTTAACACTGCAACGTTTATAATAAATTATTATCGCATAAGTAAATAGAACGGCGAACCAGAATTGTTACTCGTTTTACACTTTTTAAATAACTATTCCGTTATTTGTACACGCGTATGTTGCTAATTATTTTGTTTATTATTTTTTTTTTTCTCTCATTCTTCGTTTAGGTTTTTCAAGTTGTTATTTCATTTTAAAAGCATAGAAAAGGGATAAAAACAAATGATGATTTGAAGCTGATAGTACATTTTCGCATGGACAAACAAATTTCTGTGGATTGGGTGATAAAAAATTGGTAAGGGGGATTCTGAGAGCTGAGTGGTGGGCAATTAAAAGTGCCCAGCAAGGACATTTACGTCGGCGTTAACTGGCCGTTAAGACATTGCAGCCACCTTACCGCGGTAGGCTGTAATTGGTCGACATGCTGAATCCACGGCTCATAAAAAGCCCAGCGATTTTTCCGCCAGGGTCTTTGACGACTTTATCGGCCATTACCGACACCTTTCACGGCTCGTTTTGTCCCATGAAATGCCACCATTTCCTCTATCTCGGGCGCACCAATAAACTCGTGTACTTCGTCAATTGAAAAATTACAAAATGTACCTGGAAAAAAATGTTCTTTTTTTTATTGAAATTCCAAAGTTGAAAAAAAATGTATAATATGAAATCGGTTGATTCGACCTATAATCACGTGTCAAATTAATTCCGCATCGCATAATTTGTTTTGGCATCAAAATTCAACGGACGGGGGCATAATTTAAAATCGTTGGCCAAATAAGAACGCGCATTTTGGCACGGTGTAATACAAAATATGAAATGTAAAACAACGAGTAATTTGGAAAAAGTAATTCGCCCAATTTGCAGGATCATGCGGCTGCGTCGCTGCGACGGCATTTTGTCAATTATTCTGCACTCTTTTCTTTTCGTCTCGGCTTCACTGAAAGCTCATTCTGTGGTAACGGCTAAATTACTCCGATCGACCTCAACAGGGCGAGAGAATCATTTGCCGGTCCGAATATAACGTGGCCCACTCGATAATTACCTTGGTAACGAAGCTCATACACGATGCCCGACGTACACACACACTCACTTACACAAGACAGTTGAAACAACTGACAAGGCAAACACGTAACAAATATCCACTAGCTTTTGATTAAAATGTTACTTTGAAAGAAAGCTTTTCTTACTACTATTTTGCAGATAACGATACAACTAAGAATTACCTACTTAACATCACTAAATAAAAATACAAAAGTGAAAACAAAGTAACTTAAAACAATAATATAAAAAAACCAAGTTAAAAATGAAAATTAATAATACAAAAGTTCATCTAAGTGTAATTTTCAAAGTATTCATAAATAAAAATGTTTCTCTATAATGTTGGAAATTAAAAACTAAAAAATTTCAAATTGAAAGTGAAATTTAAGAATAAACGGAGATTTTGTAAAAAAAAATTGTTTCAGTTCTGATATTTTGTGTCTTAAATTGAGTAGTTTGAAAAGGTACACAAACATAGACAAGACAAAAAAGGGGGGAGTGCACTGCCGAGCAAATAGCGCATATCTCAAGATCTATCTGAATAATAACGTGTACGACAACATGTCAAATTATACGAAACCCGCGACACACGTACGGTCATCGTGTGTGTATGAAAAGTTGGCTCTCGCGTGCGCGAGCGAGAGTGCGTGTGTCGCTCGTCGTTTGCTCCCGTGTCGGTATCGGTCGACATGTGTTCGCGGTGGCGTCGGCAACGACATTACACAGTTTTATAATTGCCCCCCGATATCGCCGCGTATGCGAATACATATGCTTCGCAAAACGCAGAAAAGATATTCCCCAAACCAACCGACCAATTTTAAACTCGTTCCTGTCGCGATTAAAACCCCCTCATCGCGCGATGTATTTCACCCGCCATCAAAATACTCTCGCGGTTGCACGATTTTCTGGTTGGATTCTGTCTAATGAAGGCCTAACAAATAAATTTTACAATCAATTATTTTTATTGTTTTCTAATTTAGTGTCCTGTAAAAAACCTGGAACCCTAATTATACACTTTTTTAAGATAATTTTTTTTTCAACCAATTTTTTTGACGTGTCTCATTTTTTTTCTTTTTGTGATAATTTTTGATAACTGGGCTTTTTTGTTTTGTTAGTTTTTCTTTCATGTTGTTAAAAAAAAAGATTGCCCTTGCGTTTCGCTAAACGATGCAAACGAATGCCGGAGTTTCTCGAACGGTGACAATGAAATTGCAGGTCCCAGCTGATCATGACGGATCACTCGTCAGACAAAAGCCGCAGTCCTAGCCGCAGTCGACGTCAGTTTTCCTGAAAACTAAAATTCACTGTAACTTAATTACTGTACTTATTTGCGCACAACTTTCATGCTGCATATTTATTGTAAATTATATTGCAGGGCAAATTGCAGTTTTCAGTTGTGTATAATAACTCGTACACTCATATTCTTGTTCGATGATAAAAGAAAATTTGCTTTGCGCCACAATCTCCGATCTTTTCTATCCAACAATCAATCAATTCTCGAGAAACAAAACAAAGCCAACTTATCATATTCCACTTTTGTATTTCTCGTACGCGAATGACAAACTGATCATTCTTTTAGATATATTTTTGTTTCCTTGCCTTTCATTTAGCCACCTTAATTTTACAAGTCAGTTACTAAACTGTGATTAAAATTATCATGTTTATGGATTACAAAATCTCAAAAAATATGTTATACATTGTAAGAACAAAAGCGCGGCATAATTGAGACACCTGTTCCGGTGCGGTATTCCGAAATTATCAAAAAAAAATCTAGCACAACACCCCAGGTGATTATGCGCGTATAAAACGTATCCCTCTTGGCGTATTCTATGTGTTCCGTGCACAAACAGCTCTCGTTTTCTAATTAATATAACATAATAGATGATATCGCGGCGCATATTTATGCGACCCCGGCACAATTAAAGCTCTCGCGCGGTGAAATATCGTGCAAAGTCTCTGATGGCACACCGAGAGTTGCTTAATCTCATTACCGGCGCGCTTATTAAGCGCTCGGTAGATACAAAGCGAGAAATTTGTACCTGCGCCGCGCGTTACTTAGCCCTCTGTTATTAACAGTAATAAGAGTCACACGTAACTGCGACTAACTTTGAATTTCATTTGTTTCATGCCCGGTCTCGCCTCTACGCTGCTGTTCATTCACGCATCGTCCTGCAGTATGTAAGTAAACTCTACGATTATTGTCAATTTTATGCCCACGCTTAAGTATTATTACATGCACTTGCAAACGTGCACTATAAAATGTGTCCACACATTTTTTTATTCTTCCCAATCAAAGCATGATAATTATATTAAAATAAGGCTGATTTTATAATATTTTTACATTATTATGCAACGTTCTTTCCATGCAAATTTGAAACCACGTTTTCGTTGTTGTCAGTTTTCATAATTACTAGCTTACAAAAAACCTATACTTTGATCGATAAAAAAACCTTTTCTTTTTCATTTCGTGTGGGAAAATCGTGGTTAATATAACGATCTCAGTCATTAGAGCATGCATGAAAATGTTTTACATAATTACCTCAATAAATGAAAAAAAAAAAAACTTCAAGTCAAATTTCAGAATTAGTAGTGCAATGGAAAAATAAACTTTCTGAAGTGAGAAAAAAAAAGAAAGCGAGTTTGAAAAAGTTATTGAGTCATAAATGTTTAGAAAAATTTTAAATTAATTCATTTGTGTGAGTTATGCTAGAGCTCTCATCTCCAAATTAAGATCTCAGGTCGCGCATTTGCGGTCGGCTCTGAATTGCCGTTATTACATAAAGAGACTAAGCGAGAGCATCGTCTGGCCTAATGGCGTTGAATTCAGCCATTAGCAATATGGCTGCAAAATCGCGGGATTATTTTTCGAAGCGCGAGAAGCGGGTTGCTGGCGCAAACAGGCAGCGTCCGCACATTTCAATTACGTGGCGGTTTCAGCCCGATGTGATGTAGTCAGGCCGGGGCGTCATTATGTGCAATATGAGCTCGTGCTCGATGCTTTCTCAGGTGTTACGCTACCTCTTGTATACCGATCGATGCTGTTGATGAAATAACCCAACGGCCACTGTATTGTTTACTGCTCTACGCCAATCTCATATCAACATCATTCATACACGAATCTCTAAATTAATCAGACGACAAACTTCAAACTAAACTTCCGTTCTGATGTTCCTATTAAATCATTTTAATCGACATTTTTAACAAATTTCCAAATGCAACTTAGAAACTCACAAGTGAAATTATTTTATATTTATTTTATAGTTCAGTCAATGAATATGTATTTTATCGAAAAATTCATTTACTGAGCTTTTATCATAGACTGGAATTATTAAAAAAAATTATAAACTTTGAAAATGTTATTTGAAAAAAAAACATGTAATATTTATTAATGAATGTAAATGTCAGTATCAGGTACAGATGTTGGTAATAGGTGCAACTATCTTAATCAATATTTGCATAGCCTTTTTTAAAAAGTAATATGAAATATAAAAGAACAATAAAAATCGTTAAATCTGATTGAATTATAAAATCAAAACAGAGCGGGTTCAACATCCATGGCGAGATTATCGTAAACTAATGAATAGTTTAATTTAAATAATGGCGAGGAAGCCGCAAAGTGGCACATCAAAAAAGTGACTTTATCTCAATGACGGAGCAACGTCGTGTAACCGGTCTAATGCGAGTCATTGACAAGCCCTGCAGAGATGGTGGGAGGCAAATTGAAAGATAGGGGGGGTGGCAGGGGGGCAGTAAGGGTGATTACATTGCGGGTTCAGATTTTTGCGGGCTTCTCGAGCGGCGTTTGGGCAGCTGGCGTGTGGTCAGCCACTGGCCACATCGCTGCGTCGGTCGTGCATCACCGGCCACTGTATTAACCCCAAGCGCAAAGCCCCCGACGTATATAGCCGCGGGCAGCCCGCAGACTCCATCGAGCGTGGTTCGCTCGCCAAAATGCAACTCGCTTGTTTCCTCATTCGATCCAACTTTGACCCGTAATCGCACCCTTCGCGTTTAACCCCTCGTGTCTCAGTTGGCCAAAATCATTTTAGATAATATTGTATCTTATCGATACTCTCATCTAACTCAATTTCATAACTCCTGTTAATCAATTTTCTTGGCAATTAATTTTAATCCAAACATACGATAACAAGTTAATTTACTTATAAAATTATTAAATTCAAACTCAACCCATTAAGAACCTGAAAAATGTTTACATATCTTTTTGTTGCCTAAAAAATCAAAAACAAATTATGGTTTTTATTATAAAAAAATTACATGATTTAAAAAAGTTGTAGCAGATTATTCAATTAAATTTGAACAAATTAAGTTTGAGAATAGGGGTTTTTTACTTCTTGGTCAGAATGAGTTTAAATATTCCAATTTTGAGTTGTCAATAAAATAAGAGTTTATAATTTTTGTTTTGAAAGTCGTAGATGGATCGGATGTGGATGATGGTTTTATTATAAAATGTGAGGCATTTCATTAAAGGTGTTTCATCATCGGAGAGGAAAACGGAACGCTAAACGCAACTTGTCCGTTTAACGCAATTACTGTGGGACCTTGCGCATACGTGCACGAAATTCTAATGGCGCCGGACTTGTAGCCGATGCCTTTACGCTCCGTGTAATGCAACGTATTCGTGGTACGCGTTTCGATACACTACGCTCGCTAAGCGCCCACTTCCGGCAGGCCGACTTCTTTTTTTTTCAGCAACAACGCGAAAAGAAGGCCGTCGTCTTCTTTTTGTTCAATCAGTCCTAACGATCGTTTGAGTAACTATGTTAATAAGAACGAAATTGAATTGAAAAACCGTTTCGAGGATGCGAAATCGCGCCCATTAACTCACGCGCGTCGGCAAAGCTCGTACATTATATATTGCGACTCAAATTGTTATTATTTCAGAAAACGTTCAATTGAAAGTTCCAAATTGTAATTGAAAGGAATTTTTTTTCTCATCCCAAGACCTCTTTCATCGACAGTACTTTGAAAATGTTTGCAAAAAACTTTCTCATTGGTTTCCTTGGCCTTTGATCGCCGAGCCGTTCCTCTTGGCTCTCGCGTTACATGTCCTTTTTTCTGTTGTATTTCGCACACCGTTTTTGTATTCCGGTCTCGATCACGTTCGTAGGCGCGAATGGATGTCGCTTTCTTCTTTTTTTTATTTATTTCCCAAGCCGGGATTCGCGCGTCCACCAAAAATCGAACCCGGAATACCAATCGGGGCTTGATTTTGAGCTCATCGGAATTTCCAGGATTGCCATCAAAAAAGAGATGAACCAAACGGGAGACAAAAAAATGCGAGGTGTCATTCGAACCAATTATTTCAACTGATTCCGTCGGTAAATAATTCTTCCGACATTGCAACCTCATTTGATGAGCCATCAAAATTAAAATAAAGAAAGAAGACAAAAAGGTATCTTGGTTTTCTTTCAGCGTTCAATTACAGACTGACTTACAAACACAGAACACCAATTAGAAAGTGAAAAACATGTCGGTGAAGTTGATGAAATATTTAAACTCTGCAACACGTATGCGCATTAGCATGTGTTTTTGGGGTGACGTCTCGCTTGTTCGATAGATTCGTCGTTGTTGACTAATTCCGTATGTAATAGTTCGACTTCGGACAGCAGACCTCGATCCCGAAGAATCCGGTCGTAACTCGCAGGCGCATCGTCGCTATCGTGGGAAAGGATTGTTGTAGACGCGTAATGCGATCGAACGTACCTTATTGGTCAGGCACGAGGTACAGGGCCCGAACGCACGTCGCGGCGATTTAATTGACCTGGAGATCACCGCGAAAAAAGTTCATCTCTACATAATGCTCTCTTATTCCTTTCCCAGCGAGCGCATCCCGATTAACGACGTACCGATTCTCCGCGATCCTCCCCCTTTCTTCGATCTCATCTTTTTACTTGAACCCCTCTTTTTTGTTAAACATTAACATCTTTATTACCTACTTTCGACATCAAATTAATCGCCAATATCAAAACAGACGAGCTCATCTGGCTGATTAAATTATCAGAACAAAATTGACGTTTCATTGATTCCTCCAATGAGATCCCCATTATAGGAGCACAAACTTTCACCTGCCGCAATATCTCGGTTGAAAATAATTGAAATAAAATAATTTGCAATCGAGGAAATATTTGATTAATTTGCAAGGTTCGGCAGACGTTCTCAGACAGGACGAAGGATACGTCGACATACATGGTAACAATGAATACATTTTCGAAACAAATTTGACAACTGCATCAGTTGGTGATAATTTTTGTTAATTTTTCAGGTTGAGTTATACCAGTTAAACATAAACCAAAGTTAGAAAAGCAAGTTCGAGGAAGGGCATGGAAATCCTAGGAACAAGTGGTAACAGGAGCGGAAATGACGCGAACGTGTTTGCGTTCGACTAATTTCCAATTGCGAGGCACTTTGGGGATCGGGGATCACGAGTTAGTCGGCTCCTCGGAGACCCGTCGAGGCGTGTACGTGCAACGCGAATCGGGTCTCCGGGTCGGCTCGGCGTCCGTCTTGATCTTGGCCTGGCCCTAATCCCTCCCGTGTACCAATTACCTCGTCCACTCGAGATCTCGTTCATGCAAATTGGATTTCGGTTGCGGAGACTCAGACCTCCTACCTACTCGGCATTGTGCTCGCCCGACTACCGTATATTTCGGTTTATTTGCGCCACGCCAGAAGAGAGGCCCGCGCGGACGAGACGCCGGGCCGCGCCAACAAAGATCGCGTCTCCGAGTCGGCCCCTCGGCTGGCGTTCCTGCTATGTCAAACCACCAACAATGCCCGCCCGGCGACGCTCATTGTTCCAAATAGGTCATTTCACTAGCATCCGAATCAGCATCCGAAGAAACACACAATCTGACTAATTTCGATAATAGCTTGTCACTGTTTGTATCCGCTTTCAAAGGTAGACGGACCGATGCTCCTACCAAGTGTCCCATTCAGAGACTAATGGCTGGCAACTAAATGTGTCCTCCAACCAGGCTGAAACGTCCCAAAGATTTACTTACAAAGTCACTTTCCTCCGCAGCGAGGCTGTCTCAATTGTCCTCTAATCTATGCGCCCACAATATTTCAATCTCTCTCTCGCTTCCTTTCCTTGCAACTCGGCGAGGGACTTGGGAAACAATACAAAAAATAGACAGATCAAAAGTTGGATGTTACAACTGGAGTAATTTCTTGTCATTTATTTATCATAAGAAAAGTTTTCGTGGAAGAATGCAAATATGTTTCTCGTCTGTTGTCCGCGAAGTTCTCGGATCTCACGGGTTGCCGGGGGTTGGGCCGTCGACCAACTTTCTCACTTCGTGCTCTCTGGAGTTAGTACTTGAGTAACTAGTATAGTCACGGGGGTCGTGTACGACGAGGAGAAAGTTTGCCGTGTGCTTTTAACTCGAACACGACGCTACGAATGGCGAGCAAATTCAAGAGAGGGAAGAATCAATGCCGAACGCTGCTACTGTTACTGTTTTCGGAGAGTTTGATAAATTGTACGACGGGATACACATCGCGGGCTGCCTGTTTTAACGAACCTAACGACTAAAGAACTTCGAGGGCCCATAGTCGAGCTAATTTCTTAACATCACGACGCCAAATTCAAGACGACCGTCAGCTCGGCTGATGTTCATGATGGATTAGCCGAATTTCTATCTGGCACCCCTCTCCTTTTCTTTTGAAAAATTTTGAAATGATTTAAGAGGAATCATTCACGATCTAATCTGCCCTGTGAAAGAAAATGTGCCAAAATTTATTGTTTGCAGATAATTTCTAGTTTATTACCTCTTGTCAAATCAGTTGAACACTTATCTCTTTATTTCCCGGCCAATCGCAATTTTTCATCCCAAGATTCCCGTGCGTCCAACTGATTATTATTCGCGCGGATGAAGCACGACTGTGCCGGATACTTTATTGCTCCGGAGCTTTACTGGGAACCGTCGTATGCCTCCGCCGGGGATAATATCGAATAATATAGAAACGGTATTGAATCGTTGCTCGGCGAGGTTCGGCGTATTTCATAGGAGAAGCCCACGGACAGTTTCCTCGACGACGGAGACTGTCCTCTCAGTCTCTCGGTCCGGCGCAGCCTCTCTCTCTCGGACCTCCGGAGATTAGTATACTCGCATCTGCATGCCATGAGATCGTATCTACCGCAAAAGCGATCCTTTGTTGCTTTTTGTTTGTCCTGCGTACGTATTTATGAGAGAGCGTTCTTCTTCTGCTTTTTCTATGCTTATCTTTCGAGGGGTCGTCCGGAAGGATTTGTTTTATGCAAACCTGAGAGCCGCGCGGTGCCAGCTTGGTGCAGGACGTTAAATCATAACGCGACCATTGAAACGTTGGCAACAAATTTTTGCGACATTGTTTGTGGTACTTGGCGTGATTGAAGTGCAATTGAAGAAAACGACGTTATCATCCCCCACGGACACCTGACAATACACCGGGAATCTCCATCTCGTATACAAGTGGCGGCACAGCAACGCACGAATAGTTTGCAATTTCGTTAACGCCAGTCCAATCATGTAAATCAGCTCTGGCATTATTAGTGGCGGTAATCGAACTCTCGGCCTGGAGATCCAGGCGAATCCAGAACGCCACGAGGGTAGCGGTGTGGCGTTCAACTAATCCCGGGTTTACCTAATCGCCAAACCCTCCGTTCCTCGAACCCTTCCAGCATCCCACTTGTGCTCGCGCAAAGCGGCTTACAGAATCATCCCTCCGTGCCTTTGATATCCGCTGTCTCTGATACGTCCATCGATAAATCGATCATGCCTTGCTATCTGCTCTGCCTCTAGGATTGAACACTCTTCGTCCTGCCAACATTGTTTTCTACGAAACCATTTGTCCGGATAGCCAATTGTGCTGTGGGTGTAGATGTTTATTTTCCTTTCTTTTTAACGCTAAACGAAAAAGAATGTAAAATTGATTTGATTAAGTAAAATGTACACTCAGGTAGAATTGGGATTTGCAATTCAAAAGTCTGCTTCCCTTTTTTTTTATTTTATTTTCTTTCACTGTTCTCCACTGGTCAGGGAAAATTAAGTGTACAGGCATTCGGAGAGATGCAGGATAAAGGAATTTCATTGCATGCAAATTTATGAATGAATAATTATACACGCACGAGTCTCGAGTGTCACGGGAGTTTCTGGAATCGCGCGACGCCGAGGTGTACAATCAAACAGAAACGTAAGCTCAGTTAATCCGGCGTAAAATACTGTCCGAATTGAACTAGTCCGAGAGAACTTTAGCCGGGACAAAGGACATTGATTATTCTCGGTGAAACAGACCGGGTAATCGTCAAACGCGGATATTTTACCGTGAAATTTCTGTCCACCCTCTTTTTGTTCAGATTTATTTGCCGTAGAGAAGAGAGCTTTGATCTCCTTAAATCTGCCATTATACAATCTTCCAAACCATTTATCGACTAAGTAATTTTAATTGCGCCTTTTTTTACGTCGTCTCTATCTAACAAAAGTGCACAACCAAAAGAAAAGAGGAGAGAGAGAAAAAAAAACTGCAAATAAAACATGCTGAGCGAACAATTTAATAGATAGCAAATCAGCTTACCGCATTTAACTAAATGTAAAAGCGTGATATACCGCGCGGTGAAAAACGAGAAAATGCAAAAGCAAGAGGAAAACAAACGGGTGTATGAATTGCCTTAGGCCGGAGCTTTTAGCGACTTCCGTCGCCGGGTACGTCCCCGGACGGGGAAACAAAAATTCGTCCGGTCAGTTTCTTCTCAGGCGCCGGTGTGCGCTCGGCTGAATCAGAATGACGAGTTAATGGGCGACTGATGGCAATGTCTTGTTGCGTCGCGGCTCGACGAAGACACCTGCCGACAATCAAGCATCCAGCACGTCAGCGACGCGACGGACTTTGTCCGCTGTCACACGACTGATTTACATCCGCACTCGCGCGCGTCTTACAGCAAATTCGTCTAATTGATTCCACGGACATTTAAATGACCCATCAAACATTCAAAGTTGACTGAACACTTGAAATTTAAGAACAAATTCAAACAGTTTTAGTGTTTAAAATTTAATAACTGAATTGTGAAATTTTAAGAGATTTTAGAAACGTAGTTAGTAACTGATGTTCATTAATATATTAATAGTAAAAATTATCTTGGCGTTAATCTGGCATGTAACGCTTGGCCTGTATTGGGCCTAGCAAGACGAGTTCGCTATACACTGAGAAAAAAAATTACTATCAAAATTTACTGAACTGTACAGTATATGAGGGACAAATCTAAAATTCAGGAAAAAAAAGATTGATTGAAGTTTACAGCAAATTTCGATGAGTGAAATGAAAAAATTAATATTATTTTAGCAATTTTTTATGCTCATTCGCCAAAATTTGCTGTAAGTTTCAATAATTTTTTACGAAATTTAGATTTGTCCCCCATATACTGTACAGTTCAGTAAATTTTCATTTATAAATTATAATATTTAATAGCATTTTTTTCTCAGTGTACAGGCACGCCAAGATAATTATTATTATATAGGGTAGTTTAATAGTTTTTAAAGTTAGTTCTTACAATTATTATTAACATAAATGGACAATAGATAAACATTTTTTAGTATTTATATTTTTGTAATTCTGCACAAATATTAATATTTAAAAGAAGCCCTGAGAATTTAAACTCATTTATAATTATGTTATTGTGTCTATTGATATAAAAAATTAAATTTTACAAAAATGTTTTTCAATTGTTGATTGGAACAAAGGAAATAGTTCCAAAAATTTATATTTGTATATTTAATAATACCTTTCTCATTGTAAGTACGATTTGCCATTTTCTATAGATGGAGAACATTTTGTTATAAAAGTTCAGTTAACTGTTGTTTTCGCTTTAATTACAGTCTTTTTGAAAGGTCGAAAAATAATTTTAATTTTCGACGGCTATAACATTTCCACAAAACATCCTTATCTGAACAAATAATCAAAAAAAAATTCTGTTTAATGAGAAACTGATTGAGCAGAATAAAAAGACGTGCGACGTGAAAAAGTAATCAATCATTAGCGTTGGATTTGATGTATGCACAAACTTTTCTCACGTCGGGGCAAAAAGAAGTGATGTCTAAATGGCTCATTACATCACGTGCACCAGACACATATAATTGGTCGCGGATTTCTCATTTGAAACTCATTAAATCCGAACAAAACGCCGAAGCAAAACGCTTAATGATGGAAACGAAGGAGAATTTCACAATCGACATTTGCTCCGGGTTATATACAGTTGGCTTGCGCAAACGATCAGTTTGATGATTTCCATAAACGAGGAAGCAGTGCGTTTCATTCAATCTGCCGATTTCGAGAGTCGATAACGTCGCGTTATCGCGGTTCACGCCGTGATCACCAACGAGGAGGGCAAATAATAAGCCAACGAACGGCGGAAGAAAGTCGAATAGAAGTAGGCGTGAGCCGACAATTGAATATATCCCTCTGTCATTCAGACTATTATAACGCGTTCTATTTTTGTCCAGGAAATGTTTGCCTTCGAGTTTTTGAAGCCCATTAACATCGAATAGACACTTTTTTTATTGCCACCAACAAAAAAAAGCTGCATTGTTCGGGCACAAAACTTTTTATCATTCCTCTGATCGAAGATTATTTTACACATTTTTTTTATTATTGAAGAATAAATTATAAGACACTTTTTGGCACATGCCTTTTTTTGCAACTGCACAAGCTGTGAGATTAACATTGATTTGTTTTCACGATCATTTCGTATTCAGCTTAAGTATACTCTTTCCGTTCAAATGGCAAGTCATTTTTAACGTGTATATAAATGGGAGAAAGTGTCGCCGAGGGGCAAAGGAATCAAAAGTGTCATTCGCGAAACAAACGACCACGCATGGCAAATTAACGAGCATCAGAATAAATGTTGCCGCTCGTGGTCTTGTAATCTGCACTTGAAACCTTGATCGGGTAATTTCACTTTTGCGTTGAAATTCATGCGTTTAAGTGCTGGCAGATGTTTCGAGGGAAATCATTGTGTCGAACAGTCAAGAATTAAGAAACCGATTCATTTGAATATCTAAATCTGAAAAGTGGGACTGAGTGTTCTGTTGATTAGATCGGTTTCACGTTGAAGACATAATTAGTGCACATTTCGCGACAGACCATTTTTTGCATATTTTTTTACATTTTCCTAGCAAAATATGTATTAGAAAACTAATTATTATACATATTTTATACAGTCAGCACAAAAATTATAGAGGCGCCTCCGAATTTTAGGCCTTTTTCAAACAATCATACGTTCGACAAATTTGTGATAGAAAAGTATAGTGAAACTAGAGAATTGAAACAAATACAGTCCAAAATATAATTTCGTACTTTTTAATATAGTTTTTAAAAAATTATATAAATGTTTGAAAAAAGACAACAAATCTTCGGGTTCTCTCTATTTGTGCCCAGTGAATATATTTTATATTATACAAGTGGATTGTAAAAAAATAGAAATCATTAGTAAAACTTTGCTTCATGTCTGGTTGGGAGACACGCGCAAGAGAGTACAATATTGACAGTGTGCGTTTACAGAAACGCGTGACCGGAGACTCGACGTCAGCGGCTCGGTTCTTCCTACTTCATTATATGCCTTTTTGCGTTTTAATTATTTCTTTTTCTTCTACATCTTCGTCCTCTCGGAAGACACGCGCCTGGCGTCTCGCACATTTCCCAGAATTGGCTAGCCGGAGATCCGATCAAGTCTTCTGTTTCTGAAGCCTTTTTTGTCATCCTTTTGTCTTTCTGCGTCTATATACATTCTGCATCGATATCGTTGAATAAATTGACTCGAAGATATATGTGAGTTGGGGCAAAAAGCGCTGATATTTATTATCACGAATGCAGCCTCTGGCTTGTTGAGATTGTGTCAAATTTGTTAAATGATATTAACATTCAGAGGATAATGGCATAAAATTAAGATAAGAAACAAAAGGTCGGCAAAAAATGTACGAAACTATTTTTATTCCTTTCTCATCAAATTCATCTTTCGAGAACAGAAAAATCGTTAAATATAAAATAGAAAATTACATTTTCAACGTGTTGTGGTGAAAAAAAAAATGAAATAATTTATATATTGTCTGAGATTATAATTCATGAGAAATTAGTAAACGTTCAAGGCTGCGCTCGGGAACAAACAAGTGTTTGTGGAATAATTTCCGCTGGTCGATACGCGGGAAGCGTTTGCAAAAATATTTCGCTTATCCGTGGGCACACAATGAGCAGTCGTTCGCGCGCGGAATGCGCCTCGGTATCCGGCCGAAAAAATTCCCCGGCCACATTAAAAGCAGGCGCGCGATCGAACGCGATCGATCGGCCGATATTCCACACGGGTTCCTTTTCGGTAGTCGCTTTATAAGATCTGGGAAAAATTTGGAGCTTGCAGATGCCTCGCTGAGAGGAAATGAGAGAAAAAAAAGGGGAGCTCACTAAATATTGCGTTTTCGCGGGGACACGTGTAAGTTGACCGCGGGATTCCAAGCGGCCAGATCGGCCCGCCGATTATACGCTAATTCAACGCAAATTCCTACGCGCGGATATCTGTATTGATGCTGCGCGCTCGCTCTCTAAATTTGAATCAGCGAAAAGTTTGCTGCATTTTTGTGAATAGTCGCTGAAAAATAAAAACCAAATTATTTCACTCAGATTCACATTAGTTTAATTGTAATGTTTCTTGCAATGATGAAATTTTATTTCAAATCTTTTTTATTTCAACTCTTTTCATTATAATTTTAATAAAAAATTGGTTTTATTAAAATGCTTGGATTAAAATATTTTCCATTTCATTAACATTCTACCAAATGATAAAAATATATCCTTTTAAATTTTTTCGTTAAGAATTAATGCAAAATATGACTTTTATTTTGAAGAATACATAAAGTTTTCATTATTATTATCAGTGTGGGGAAAAAATGGTGATGTTTTTTTAACTTTGACATGGGGATAAATCAGAACAAAAAAAGTTATCATTTAACATCCTTAATATTCGTCTGACGTACGCAACATTTCCTTTTGCCTTTCTACCCGTGTACCGAGGAGGAAAAAAAACGGCGCGCTGAAAATGTTCACGAAATAATGGGTCGGTGGTTTTCTTTGCCCGGGCTTATTTATGTACTTTTTCCGCAGACACATAAGCAGAGCATACTCGTCATTAAGTATACCTTTTCATTGGGACGAGTTTTCGTGTTGCTAACAAGGCTTGTCCCTTCGTTCAAGGAGGGTCCGGACACGTGGACAGAGTTTGTTCATTTGCACGAGACGATGCGAAATTGAAATAGATGCCGCACGCCAAATGGACAATTTTGTCATCCAAGAACATTCGCGTCTACCCGGCTAAGTTACTTGTTGTACACAAAATTTATCACCTTAAGACTTGCAACATTATTTCATCATTCTTTTTTGGTAAATTAAAAAATAATTTTCTGTTCTCTCCATTAAAATTCTTCGTGAAAAAATCATGCAAAAAAAGCATTTACAATTTCATTCACAAGTGGGTGTGATGAATATCCGGTGAGATATATTTTGCAGAAAATGTCCCTAGGATAAATCATGAGATGTTAAATAGAAAAGCTGGCTTGACACGTCTTAATTTAAGACACTCGCCGATCGTTGCTGAAAATACATAGCCGCACAGCTGGCTGCGCCTCGTTTGTGGGAATCCTTTGGTGTCTACGAATGAAGGCGACGAATAGTGGACGATGTCCCCGTGTGCATGTGGCCAAGAAAAAGAGCACTAAAACCGACAGAAAACTAAATTCTGCGAGTGCGAAATGGACAATACAAACCGTCCCGACGGCGGTTTTGTCATCTCTCTATTATGTGTCTTTATTCGCATGATCAAAAGCTGAATTTACACCCGCGCTGAATAACACACAGACAACAACCAAAAAGAGGTTTATAAATTATTTGAAACTCTTTTTTTGCAAAAAAATTTGTTGTTAAAAAAATAAACAAGATTTTTTGTGAAAATCGAAACGTAACATTAAAAAAGAATGATCTCAGGAAAAGACGTTTGTTATTTATGAGATACACTTATGCCTACAAATTTGTAATACAAATTTAGGTGTAATAAAAAAAAATGAATTTCTTATTGAATGAACAAATTTTATTATAACTTTAATAGATGGTAAAAATGTATAATTAAACAGATAAGAGTGACTGTATTCGTTTTGCGATTCAATTGCCTCTCTCCATTGAGAATTATGCCTGGCAATTTTCCAATTTGAATGCGCATGTACACATAATTACTTACAATTTGATATAAAACGCGATATGACGGATTTTTTTCATATTATCATATCAAATCCATAAAGCATGAGCTTTCTTCCTAGCTAAGTACTTGTTATAAATAAATAAATGTCTCTTCTCACGTAACAATTACGTTTCATTTCTCTTTCAGACGGCGTTACACCTGTCTCTTAT
>JAAMPD010000066.1:0-102993 GCA_025266255.1 Trissolcus basalis
AGTAAAACTTTAAGAGCCATGCGCTAGGTAATTCGACAATTTTGTCTCGGCATAAATTTTATACTTACCTCAAGTGGCGATGGGGTATAGACTTTATACTCATAATGTTGAATATTTTTCTATGATATCATTAAAAAAAACACACAAATAGCAAGTTGTTGATACTTATTAATAATCTCAGTCAGTATTACTATATATTTCAACGATAAGTAGATTATACTTAGCAGCTTTTTTTTTATCCCTAAGTTATAATAAAAAATCCAATTTTTATCTCTCATGTATCACGTTTGATGATTCACACAAAAAAAATAGATATTAAATGTCAATAAACAATCACTTCTAGACACTTATTAGCAGTGACAAAAATAAAAAATTCAAATTAAAATCTTTCGCAAACATCAATATTAAAACTAATTCTATGGACAAGTGACGTTTTATTTCCTTTTTTTACAATCAGGCATAGAAAGCATCAAAATATGGCATCTTCCTACAAATTTTCGGATCCAAAAAAAGTTTGTTCCTCTCTCTCTTTCTTTGCTCGTCTTCTACTTGAAAAATCTTTCGCCTCGTTGAATTTAACTTATCTTCCGCCACATTTCTCTGTCCCCTGAAAGGAGCAAAGTTTAGATTGACCCTTTCTTGGTACTCCTTCTGTCTCAACGCTTCAAGAAGTTCTACCAATTCCTCGGTTGTCTTCAGGGACAAAATCCTCTCATCCAACCCGCTGGTACCCAACCCCTGATTTTCCACCAGTTTTCTATTTATCCGATTATTCACCTCCTGCCTTAACTCGTTAATGTACCTCTTCATCATTCGCAAATCAGGATTCAGGTCGTGACAATCTTCATGAAACTTGAAGTAACTCTCAACTCGATGACTGTTCTCCAGCTCGGAGTAAAGCTGTTCCCGAGTCAGGCACGCTATACTGTCCTTGGCACTTTCTAAGATTTTGTCCACAGTTGAATCCTCTTTAGGGTTTCGTAATATTTTGAGTAAAAGTTTTCGAACTGTGTGTGAAATCACACCTCGGATGTCCATGAGCTGGGAGATCAAAATTTGTATTCCGATCATGGGAGACAGGTCGTTCGGTGCGGGGTTCTCTGGCTCTCTTCTGGTGGTCTGAGGTGGTTTTGATGTTGAGTGTTGGCAGGGGAGCACTGGTATCGGATATGGTATGTAGACATTTGATGACATCAAAGTTGGATTGGCGTTTTGACAAAGTTCCATTGGATTTGGGTACATGATCCTTTGTTTTTGAGTACTGAAAGAAATTAAAATTAATTCGTTGATGAAAATTTAGAACAATAATTGAAATGAATTGTATTTGTTTAAAATAGCTCAAAGCCATACATTGTAACCAGTTAAAAAATAATTGATTGAAATATACCTTAATGATTTATCAACGCTCGATTAATTGTATAATTTTACTCACTTTGTTTTTTAAATTTCTTTTTATATTTTTATCCTGTAATTATATTTCACTTGGAATTTTGATAGATTGATCCGAACAGTTTGTGTGGTTTTGGTTTAAATGACAACGTCACAATGTCAATAACAGAATATTAACAGTTGAATGCAAAGAAATTCGATTTTTTAATTTTTGAACAGAAGATTTTGTTGAAACATGCGAATCATATTTAAATTCAAATAAGATCGATAAAAATTGTTAAAAATGAAAATTATAGGTAAAAAAAATTAAAAAATAAAATATAACTTTTGACGTACATCAGAAACCAAAATTTATTTTTATGTAATTGTTTCAATAGTGTTTCAATATTTAAAACAATCACACAATTTGATTACCAATTTTTTACAAATACTGTTAGTTTTATAGCAAGTCTTAGAGTGGTGCAATTACAACGAGATCATTCAAACATAAAAATAATATACAATAACGAAACCAATTGAACAATCAACAATATCAACAACGTGAATGTAACGCACCGTACATAATACTTCTAGTATACCAGAATTCGTCATACAAATTAATGCACGTGATACTACAATCATATACAAACATTCAACAGTTACTGGACTTCTTTATACAAATTTTAAAGTCAACTTATTTTATAAAATTCCTCCTCTGTCAGGTGTTTATAAAATTCTCATTCAGCAACGACAACAAATTCTGATAACCAAAGTTGCAAACAAACAACTATTCTAATACTACGTTTTTCTCTTCGCTCAAAAAACAACAGTCGTAAGATACAATTTGTCTTCAACTTGTAATAAAAAAAAACATAAGTTCTACAATTCGCCGATCATGGTAAAAGTCGGTTCATGTTTTCGTCGTCTAACGTGCATATCTTCCTGTCCATTTTCTCTTCTATCCAGTCCATCATCCACGCTCTCCATCATTGCCTTCGTAGAAACTGTGGTCTCGTTTCTACGCATCACAACTTTGGAGTTAGACTGGGGGTTAGCATATGTCATGTACAAACTAAATAAAAATTTAAGCAGGATAGGTGCCACACCAAGTGTGACAATGCAAATGGCTATAATCAAAGCCCAGTTGGGGAATGGCGAAGTTATGGTCTTTCCCTCATCGAGATTCCAAATCTTGTAGGTGGGGCTGTCGATCATCATGTCATAAAGATTAGCTCCAAGAACAACTGCGGTCATGATAGGTCCTACGAACGCTGAGACCACCTTCCAAATCTTGCCTGGTTTGTATCCGGTCATCTCATAAATATCTTCTGAAAACTCATTGGTACCGTAGACGAAACCAATGACAACCATTTCCATAAAGGCGATGAAGACCAAACCAATGGTTCCAGCAAAACTGTCGAACATCTGCACCCAGTATTCTCCTGAACCTGTGCAAAAACGAAGGCCAATAAGGAAGCAGGCCAGACTCATCACTCCGGTTATGTATGGTTTTTTGAATCCCTTGAACCACTTTATTTCTGTGATCACGCTCAGCGCTCCTTCAAGGATACCAATCTGTGATCCCAATCCGAGAGACAGCAACATCAGGAAAAACGCAATGGACCAGATCTGAGGCAGAGGAAGTTCCAAGATAGCTTGGGCAAAAACAATAAAAGCCATGCCCGTTCCCTCGGCGACGTTGTTCAGCTCGTGGTCCAAGTCGCAATCCATCAATGTCACGTTGAGGCCCATTGTCCCAACGAGGCCGTTTTCATAGTTGCACTTTTTGAAACTGTTCATCGCCTTGTAACCCAAGAAGGCGAAGACAACTGTGGTCGCCAGGATGGCAGTGAAGGCGTTGCAGATGGTGATGTAGACGACGTCTCGGACGCAGTTATTCTTCGGCTCGTTGTAACTGCCAAACGCGATCAGGGAACCGAATGCCAACCCGAAACTGTAAAACACCTGGGTCGCCGCATCCAGCCACACTCTCGAGTCTTTTAACATTTCCAACTGTGGAAAGAAAAAACAATTTAACAATCTCAGACTAAACAAATAATTGAAAAATAAAAATTAAAGAAAATTAATTTAGAAAAATGTAGATTTAGTTTCGTACCCTTGGCCTGAACATGTGTTCCAATCCTTCCATGGCTCCGTCAAGGAACAAACCTCTTCCAAGGAAAATAAACAAGATGAGATAAGGAAAGAGAGAAGTAAAGTAAACGACGTATTTTGACGAGTTGATGCCCTTCATAACTACAAGGTAGACCAGCAACCAACTACAAACGAAGCTGATGACAATCCACGTCTTCATCGAGTCGCTATCGTCTATAGAAGATGAAATGTCCAGAGTGTGTCTGTACCAGAAATAAGCAGTTTCTGAACTTTTGGCACACTCTTCAACCGTGATGTTTCCCACCATCGGACAGGATGCCCAAGGCAGATCGTTCCAGAAGATCATAGAGACGAATGATTGGTAAAGATAATACATGACCCAGGCAATGATGACGTTGTAGTACAAAGCTACTGATAGGGCGACGATGCAAGATGCCATACCGATTCCAGCACTCCACGGATGGACCAAGTTCCAGGCCCCTAGGGCTCCACGTCTGAATTTTTGTCCCATCCCAAGTTCTATCAAAAACAAAGGCATTCCTTCCAAAAGAAGAAATATCATGTAGGGAATCAGGAAAGCACCGCCGCCGTTTTTCTGACAAAGATAAGGAAACCTCCAGATGTTCCCCAGGCCCACGCAGAAACCAATGATGCTGAGAAAACACTGCAGTTTGTTCTCCCAAGCTGGTCTGTCGGTTTCCTCCACAGTGACCTTGGAATCGTCATCTGATTTCAATTTTCCATCGGCTAAAACCTCCACCGATCCGTTTGGCATGGCCAAACTGAAGTCGACCTTTTTGGAGTCCAGGTCTTTTGGAACAATCACGTGTGAGAGATTTGAGTTTCTGCCACTCGGTGGCGATTTTCGTAATTCAAGATTCAACTTAGTTTCTGAAGTAGTCGACTTTCGTCGAGTTGAAGATTTCGGTAGACTTGACAGTTTGATGCTCTGGAGGTCAGAGGTTTCGGTTGGTTGAACGTCCTCGTGAACTTTTATCAATGATTTTTTCCTCGGAATAACTGATGAGGTGGATGGTTCGAGAGACGTATTTGGTCCATGAAAACTACTCAAGTTGGATTTCTCACTGATTGATGAACGCTTTTCTGCGTTCGACATCTCTGCAGGTTCAATAAAACTGGAAAAGATCAAACAAATGTTTATCATCATGGTTACATAATTTTACATTGTTGATAACAGTTTTAAACAATGAAAGTTTAATTAATGGATTTAAAAGGGTTGAAAATGAAATATTTCAGTGTGAAAGAAAATTTGAAAAAAATAAATGAAATTAAAAATATTTGAACTGTACGAACTGTAAACAAACCTTTTATTTTGAAAAGTGGCCTTTCAACGTACTTCCAATGATCAATCCGTTTGTGTTTTTACAACAGGTTCATAAATATTTGATCGAATTAATTTTGCAAAAAATCAACGGTCATTTACAAGCATTTCTGTTGGCCTATTTATTTTGTCCGGGCGTGACATGCACAAGACCAAAAAAGGTAACACAATTTGTTCCGTTAAAATTGGAGCTCACTATAACCCACGTGCTGTGTTTGTTGGGATAGTACTGAAGAAACGCTTCCAAAATATACTATATTAGGTTTTCTGATAAGAATTCTAATTGGTTGATTGAGAAATAGTAAAATTTTTTTTTGATTCTATGAAATTTAAACTATTAATAAAGTCAATGTTACTCATAACATTATTTTTATTATTCATAGATATAAATAAATTGTTATTGAATTAACAATTTTTCTTAAGTTCAAACTGATTGTTTAATAATTATCTTTTTCTAATCTACATGTTCAGATGAAATTCAATCTTTTACAATATTTGTTTCCGTGCAGAGATATCTCTCAGAAGAATTTCATAATTCGGTTTATTTTATTCCAAGTATTGATCGGTCACGTAAAATCATAATCTTGCGATACTTTGCATGTTCAGAGTAAATCCGTCTTCGAAGTATTTCTGAATCTTGTGCAATTAATTTTATTGATAAATGTGAATATTTCGATCATTAGTTTCATCTGATCAAATTCCATACATTCAAAACTTCCAAACAACTATCAACGAACAAAAAATTATAACTTAATTATATAGTCATCGTAAAAAAAAGTTGATTAGGATATTTTAATTTTGGTTTATCGCTAACAGTATGACAGAAATATACAAGCACAAGATATTGAACACAATTGTTTTAAAAAGTGAGACAATGTATATATGCATATGCGAATCTGCTATGCATATTACATTTGTCAGTTTATTCGCTACAGCGGTGGGAGGGCAAAAAATTCTGTGTTCCTTCACGAGGACAGCCAGTCGTTATTCAGAAGTTGAGTGTAACAAGTGGACTTGATGAAGCAGTGAACACAGCCACTGATAACAAATGGTAAATAGATTATATTTTCATCCAAACATAAAATAAACATTCCTTCATTTGTAACATGAAACAATTTTTCTTATTTATTTGTAAAAGTTATTATCTGAATTATGCAACAAAAGTAAACGGTGCCAAATGCAACAAAACTTGTCGTTTGTTTGCCTTTTAATTTTATAGCTTGATTTTGAAGCACGTGAGTGACTTTATCAGTGAGAAAAACAAACTTTCGGCAGAGTTGTATTCTTAGAAGAAAAAAGACTACGGATAAAGATACGTGAATAATTGAGAAAATGAGATCAAATCAGTGAAGAACAATCATGTCAAGATTCACGGGATTAATTGACTTAATTTTTTTGCACCACCCCTTTTCTTTTTATGTTTGTTACATAATGTCTCAGTCAGAGATCTTCTTTTTTTTTCTAATCAATCAAGGTCTTTAAAGAATGGGTTCGGCTATGCTGATTGTTAACAAATCAGTAATCATATGTAACACATATGAAAATGTTTCAATGAAATTGACGGCAAAAGTTTGAAGTTTCAATTTCATAAAATGATACTTATTTTTTCAGGGATTTACGCAAAGTAAAAGCCAGTACTTGGCACAAATTAATGTCAAATCTGATAATCCCTTTGACTTATTCAAAGAATGGTTTTCCGAAGCTAAAACATTCTCAACTGGCTTGCCAAGTGCATTTTGTTTATCCACTGTGTCAAAGTAAGATTAATCTTAGGGCCAGACAGGAAAAAAATGACTGAGTAGAAAGAATACGTTTTTATATTAAAATTTCAACTAACAACAATTATTCAATAAAGCTCAATTTTCAAAATTAAATTCTTTCATTTGAAAGAATTCGTTAAACAAATAAAATTTTTTTCTCATATCATTTTTAACTACTTTTTCGAAGTTATTTTGACATGATAAACTTTTTTCCATTATCGCAAAACAAAAAGAATTCAAAAATAGTAAGTGAACGATATGAATTAAATTATACATTTTTTGTAGAAAAAAAATGTTCAGAAAAAACAACTGACAAATTAAATTAATAAAATATGTAATAAAAACATAATAATCGTTTTAAATGTTTAATAAATTATTAAAGATCAAAAAGTATCGTCATTTTTACCCTGTCTGACGCTCTAAAAAATTATATAATTTTTTTATTATAAGATAAGAATAATTTAAAATTACTTTTTCGTTTTAAGAGATTTGAGTGTATCTTCAAGACATCTCGATCTCAGACGTCTCGAATCTGATGGATTCGTTTTCATCACTGACAGTCGCAGTAAGAAAGTTCAAGACTTGGTAAATGTCATATCATATTGAAAATGCGAGATACTGCATTTTAAATATGAAATTATTCAATAAATATTTTTTAGATGGAAGTTCCAAACGCCGCCATTTGTTTCTTATGGTCGTATATGAATGATCAACAGGAACATATCGCTAGACAAGTAATCTGAATTTTTATTTGGTCCAAAAATCATCCTACAACATTCATAAAAATGTTACTGAACTTGAACACTAAAAGATAACTCGTAAGATATAAATAACTCGTAAACTACTAACTTTGTTTTAGGTGAGAATAAACGGTTTTGTTGACCAATTACCTGTAGATCGGTATGTAGATATTTACAATAAGGAGCCACTGAATTTCAAAATTAGATCCTTCATTGGTCCTCAAGGAAAAGAAGTCAAATGGGAAGAACAGCTAAAAGAATTCGAAAAAATCCATGACGAAGTCAGTAAAGGCAAATCCTTGCTGATGCCTAATCATCTGTAAGTAGCAAAAAATGCAGAATCAATAACTGAAATAAAAAAAATTGATTGACATAGTTCGATTAAATATAAATTTTGTTCCAAAGGGTTGGTTTTAAATTGTATCCTAGAACGATGGAATTTTATTTTGGACTTGATGATGCCGTTGGTGACCGAGTGCTTTTTACCAGAGACTCCACTACTGGTTTGTGGAGCCATTGCAACCTCGCTGCGTGATTTCAAATTAAAAATCTCAAGTTCAACATAACGAGATAATACCCGTTATGAAAATGCGACAGTTTTATGTGCTTCGACGCATTTGTGGAAATAAAAATTCAATGAATTGTAAATACATGTTAAACTCGATGTTGGGACAAAAATGAATGAAATGATGTTTTTGCGAACCTGCTGAGTTTTAATTGAACAACTGAAAACCAACTCTGTTAAGAATAAGTGGAAATAATCAACGAAGAGCAATCTTTTCTTTGAAAAACAATTTTATTTCGTACTCACTGAATACTTGTTTGACTGTTTTATGAAAAATGCATGTTGACTGTGTGATTGCATGGATACGACAAATATTATATTTCGTTGATTGCAGCTTCGTTTATCATTTTCAAATCGGAATGTTTTGTCAATCTTGAGAAAAATTTTATTACAAATTAATCAGTTTGCATTCAATCATCAATTCGGAAAATGAAGTTGACAGATACATACGTTGAATATCATATTCACTTGCATCGAGCACGGTAAAAAACAGTTTTTACAAACGGTTAGACGATATCGTTCTGTAATTACAATGCATATACATTCATGATTTTGCGCATATTGAACCAGTAAAATTACAATAAAAAAACACCATTTGCGACAATAAAAATTGTTTTTGTCTAGATTCTTGTAGAAATGAATTTTCGCACGCTACCGCAAGTCTTAAACTAGAAGTATCGCTTATACAAAATTCAAAAATATGCAAATCGAATTCCTCGGCTTTCTTTCATGTTTCAAAATATCTTTTTTTTTCTTTCATTTCTCACTGTACATATTATAAAAAGGGCACTGTGCAAATATAACAATCTTCATTTCGCTTTTCCTTTTTTTCAAGATTACAGCACTGGAAAAGACATGATTTTGACATTTGAATATTAATCGCCAGGCCTTCAGAAAAAAATGAACTTAAAAATTTTTATTCACATAAATCACTAGAAAAACATGTACAAAAAATAATCGAAAATCAATAATAGTAATTGTTTCTTTTTTTCAATATTCAACAATTACTTAATAGAATATTTTCTTCGTCATTAACAATGTTTTTGATCATTTAAAACTATTGTACCATTGCTAAATTATTAAATTAATTTCTAAATTCACAAATGAGAAGATCATTCTTAATGTGGCGATTTTTATTCGAGCTTTGTTCCTTCCAATCACTAGCTACTCGTCTCGTAATAAAAAGGCTACGCTAAAACACATAATTCGCGAACCAGAAGCAACGGACTTCTCAAAATTCAGATCTATACATGTATAATTCTGTATATAACTTTTTTATTTAAATGTTGTCCTATTTACAAGATAACTGATCGTGGATTAACACTTGAAACCGAACAATGCTTTTTGCTCATTCGTTTGTACTTGTTTAGTCAATTCGAAACGTCTCAACTTTCGACTAGAAATATATACAAATTGATGTATTAAATCGTTCTATTTCATTTCTTTATTTTGAAACTAAAATTTTTCACGATTAAAATACATTAAAATATAATCATCCAACGATTAGTAATATTACCTAAGAAATATTACTGACAAATGTTTATATGTATTGATGTTCGTTGTCAAATGCAGTTTTACGATCAGTCGTGCGTATTTACAGTCAAGTCATCAGTTTAGGAAGTTGTCACGCCAGTTTCCCCTAGTTTCCTTTTCGTTCACGCGACAGTTTTTCTTAATTTTAACGTTTTTTTGTACAAATTATATAAACAACTATATATTTAAAATAGAAAATAAAAATAAGTAGCACTACGGATCTGATATAAAGAAAACTATCAATCTTCAAAGATGAGAAATAAATATTTAATGATGGATCTCCAAAATGTATTATGAAAGAATGATTTTCATTTTGAATATACAAAATCTAGGAAATTTAAATTTTAAATCCGTACTGCGAAAAAAATATCGAAAATTTTTTTTCACAATGTAGTACAAGCTAAAAGCTTTTCTCAGCTTTCTATTAGCTTCTAACGAAATTGAAAAAATTAAAGTTGATAATATAGGTGACATTTTTTTCGAAAAAAGAAAAAAAATGATTTGTAATCATTGAACAAACCAATGATTTTAATTCAAATGTACGATTCCGCGGGCGTCGACGTACGGGAATTCACAGGAGAATGCCATTTATCACAGAAGTTGCGTGAGTTGCATGGGTGTGTGATGTTTTAGTCGTTACCGAAATTGATATGACTTGGAAGAGAGGTCTTGAATCGTTCGTTCACAACCCACGTGTGCTCGCACTACTCAGTCGACCAGATAATATTACAATTCGCGTTATTCGTTTATCTAATCGTTCTTATATATTGTTTTAATCTAATACTACTGTACGAAGTTTCTTAAATTTTTTGGTTGCTCTTATTCGCAGATAAGAATAAAAAGGCACGTTTTGCGTTTCGCACCATCAACTTCGTTTCGAAGTCCAATCGAGCACGTATAGGTTGGGTTTGTTAGCGTGGCTTACGTATCCTTGCCATTCGGAGTTGTGAATTCGTCCGAACAGTTCGAAGTGTCATCTGATGTACCTGAAATTGCATCTAATGAATTTCATCTCATTTGATAAATCTAATTTTATTCAAACTTATAAAATTACCTGCAGCGTTCGCACAATATGCCCTATGCTCTGTGTATTTTTTCTTATTGGCAAACATTTTCCCGCATGCGTTGCACAATGAAGCATCATCACCAAACGATTCGTTTACTTCCATTACCACTTCGTCGTCGCCATTCTCGAAGACTTCTTCGAACTGAGACTCAATGTCTCCATTTTCCTCTTCTTCTTCTTCTTCGTCAAGCACTAAATTGAGGTCCTGCGTTTCTTCATCTTCATCTTGGATATCGATAAACCTGTTTTCTTCATTTTCACACTCAGTCACTTGCTGTTCAGTCTCTTCGGTCTCGTAAACCATCTCACTGTCAGCATCTTCCTGAGGAGTTTCCTCCTCGTAGTTGTAACTCTCATAATCATAATACTCAGTTTCTTCAACTTCTTCTTTAATCGTGATCTCATCATCTAAATACTCTTCTCCATTGCATTCTTGTTTTATTACAACTTCTTCTTCTTCTTCTTCTTCTTCCTCTTCTTCTTCCCCTTCTGGTTCTGGTGCTTTCGTGTACGATCTCGTTCCTGATAACCTTTCGGCTTCCTCACGGGCTTTAGTTTTCGTCATTCCATGGCGTAGAATTAAATGTTTCATTAACCTGAAAATGAGTGAGACATAAAAATTAATAAACAGATGATTCGTAAATTGAAGAAAATCAAAAATATTGACAATGAAATTACCTAACGTGGGACATTCGTTCGCCACAATTCCGGCATATTTCCGAGCCGTGACTGAGACGCTGGTGCCGATCAAGCATCTCACAGCTAATGGCACAAACGTCGCAAGCCCAGCATTTAACTGGGTTCTTTTCATTTTCCTTTGTCATGTGCGCCTTCAGGAGTTTCTCGGAGGTTGTTACATGCGGACAAAATTCGCACTTGATTTCTTGTTTTGAGTGCTTGCTCGCATGGTGTTTCTTCATTTCGTATGAGTTAACGAACTCTTTTTCGCAGACCTTGCAGACGTACGGTGTTTCGCCTTTATGCCGAGCCACATGTGTTTTGAAGTACCATTCAGTTCCTAATTTTTTATTACAATACGGACACGAAAAGTTTTTAGATTTCGTTGGTTTCTTCTCCACTGGCGCACTAAAAAATGAATCATACCATGATAATTTCATGCACCTTAATATTACTCAAAATAAACAGTTTTTTCAATAAAAATATACTCACGGTTTTTCTTTTTCGGCATTAATATATGTCTTGAAAAGGAACTTATGCTGTGTCTTTTTCCTCCGTTTCCTGATTGTATCCAACATGGTACCCTCGCCTAACTTATCATCATCCTCCTCCTCCTCCTCTTCCTTTGGCTCCTCTTTGACTTCAACAGTATCATTATTTTCTGATTCAACTACCTCTTGGACTTCTTCCTTCTCTACTTTAGGAACAATTTTCGGCTCTTCTTTCTTTTTCGGAGCTATTTTTATATTTGGAAGAACTATTGTCTGTTGATTGTTATTGGTTTGAATCGTTTGGATACGCACGAGGGGCGGTGGTTGCAAGATCGACTGCACGTTAGTCGAATCTGCCATGATGCAGAACTTGGGCATTCCTTGCACCTGGTGCAGTAACGATGGTTGCGTTTTGAAATTCGCAATCGGAACTACGCGGATCGGAGTAATGATAGGCTTTGGTTGTAGTTGTGACGTCGTTATGACCTGAAAAAAATTTTCATTTTCATCAATTTCAATATTCATGTTTCTGACATTATAAAGACATAAAACTGAACAAGTTTACAATTTGTTTCTCTTACCTGTGACTGGTTATTCCCAGTCCAGTTACTCAGTATAACCGGTCTTATAATATTCCCCTGGCCTTGAGCACCGGGCACCGTCGTGACAGTGATAACAGGGTTTTGAACCGAGGTTTGTCCGGAGCTACTAGCAACGACATTTACCGCGGGTCCACCCTGTTTGCCAGTGTTCAACAGGACTCCCTGCTGGTTCCCAATGACGATCGGTATACTACTTATCACATTGCCGTAGACATTCTTAATTTGCGGTAACTGTGTCTGCGTAACGTTGCCACCACCGCTACTGTTATTGACAGTGAACTGTTTCATGGTGGTACTGTTGTTCTGCACAGAGGTTGGTAGCGTCGTGATTGTCACGATCGGGGCCTGCTGGGGAGCCTGGTTCTTGGGGATCACAATGAGCTCCTCGTTTTTACGAAGTATCTCGAGAGCTTTGTTGTGCCCGTTGATCGGATCGAGGTAGTCCTTTCGTTTTAACTTGGCACTGTCCAAGATCTGGAGCTCGCGTTCGCGCATTTTCTTGCGCAAGATCTCGGCACTGTCGACTTCGTTGTGCCTGTACACGTGTTTGCGCTTGCAACCGCGGTGGTTAGCCCGGAGCTTTCGCGTCTTAAGCGGCACTCCGCAGATGTCGCAACGGCTCTGCTGGTCGAAGCGATAGAGAGCAACACTGGCTCGTCGGCACCTGTTGTGGTCGATACTGAGAGCGTCGCACAGCGGATTCGAACAATGTCGAGATACTGGAGCATTAATTTCGTCCTCCTCGTCGATGGTCCGCGCCAGGATCGGCGTGACCCCAGTCTCGTCCGCGTAATTCTGGAACTTGACATCGCAGACAAGGTGCTCGCACGACTCATAGTGGCCGCACGGTTTTTGTTTGCGGATAATGGGACGGATCAGGATTTCAGATTTGCCGTTGGTCTTCGATGGCAGAAGGGTCTCATTGCTGCTTTCGTCTGATGATGGTGGGTTCTTGGGAGGTTGAACCAAGACCTGAGGCTTACTCGGGGTACTTGAATTTTGATTCAGACCGTTTTTCTTCACGCTTAGGATGATATTTTTCTTAATAGTTCCTTGCGTGAGAGACTTTATTGGCACCGTCCGCAAAATGATGTTAGGCTGGTTTAGCAGACGTTTCACAGGTTCCGACTGGAGGACTTGCTGAAATATTTTGATGCAATTAGTGTCTTGGGTCTATTTCATATTATTTCGAAAATTTCAAAAATTCTTATTAAACAAGTATATGAATGAGAAATTAAAGTTATTAATTTTATACCAAAAACCACATTTTCATCGTACGAATTCAAGAAGTTGATTAATAGATTAAATAAACATTTTAATTCAAAAATTGTATATAAAAAATCTGGACGGATAAATTAATTTTTTCTTAAATTTATAATTTCGTATCTAACAGTTACATTTTTTTCATTTTTATAAAAATGATGACGATTATTAGTTTTTTGGTTCTGTGCACAAACACAATTCAAATACGTTACTTGCTTATCTTAAGTTGAAATGTGATTTTTTTGAATGAGATTAGATAGAAGTTCATTTGAACCAAAGTAATATGTAGCTTTGAAAAAACTGTGACAATAATGAAAAAATGATGTTGAATATTGTGTTAATTTAGTAGACGTGTGTTTGTTTGATGTCAAGAGATCAATTGCAGTTCATTGTTTACATGCCATTTCATGAGCTTTGATTCAATTTGTATTGTGAAAAGTAATCGACCGGAATATCATTCTTTGACAACAAACATTCTGTGACAAGTTTTTTTTGGAAAGACTACAAAACTAAATACAACATTGAATATAAGAAAATGACAAGTGACTTACATTCGAAAAAGAAAAACTTCCTTGCTCGCCCTTTGCATTGTTCTTTTTAATTATGATCTTCTGTATCGGAACGCGAGACATTTTCTCGGTTGCGTACAGTAAAACATGTACGCTTTATATCACCTACAATGCAAAAACATTGGTCAATAAACAAAGATCATCTCGAGATGTCCATTTATAAAGTGTACACAGGGCCAAAAAAAAAAAAAACTTTAGCAAACAAAGCGTGACTGTTGGAAAAATGTTGGTATACCAGAAGATAGCGAGTCTCATGCCTTAAAAACTTAAATTCGGTGAATATTGGGTTTGTTATTGTTGTGAAAACTGAATTCACATGATAATTCAAAATTGAAAAGCGACTAAAAAAGTAACCTCAAATTTGTGCCTGAGATCGTGCCAAGTAAAGGTCATTTTGAGAGAGCGGTGGGGGGTACAGTAGAAGGGAGTCAAAAAATCGGCAACGAATAAAGAGCCAGAGCGAGAGACAGAGAAAGAACGATGTAAATAAATATGTGCGAGCGAGTTAGCATTTTGTTTATTGGCAACACTGTGGACAAAGGAAAAAGGAAATTCGAGTCGTTACCGAGGTAGAGGTTAGAAGCGCGGTGCGGCGGCTATCATTGCGCAGGTTTTTCGAAAGGTCGATCCCGCGTCGCGAGAACGCGCCGAAAAGTCGCAGCTGCACGGGCGCAGCGAAGCGCCAGCATTCGCGGCCGCCTCGCTCGCGTTCTCGTGCGCCTCGCTGCAAAACCTCACCCGACGCTACGTCGGATTTACGCGAGTCCCCGCAGCCAGTCACCCATTTCTCAGCTGACTTTTGAGGTTAAATCGCAGCTGCGATGATATACGCGCTACATCCGCATTGCACGCTACAACGGCCGAGGTTTCACTAATTCCGCCGCTGCTGCCACGAGAAACACGACTGAGCGCATGCGCCAACATTTTTTACCGTCCGGGCTGCCTTCTCAAAAAGTTTCTCTTGTCGCAATTGGCGTGAATTTTCAGTGGCCACCGAGCGTTGTGGTGGGGGATTTTAGAGACCGAAGTGGGAAGGAGGGCGCGAAGCTACACACGCGAGGTTCCGTTTTTCGATGCATTGTTTACAAACCAGTTCATAAAAAATTGTCTTTTAGAACTTCAAACATAATTTTATTATTACCGATAAAATTTCAACAATGCAAAAACACGCAATCGATATGTCAATGTATTTTTGGTTCAGTATACTAATGTTTTCAGTTTGTTAACACGATTGTTTTGTTTTTGTTATGATGACTTTGTTTGATACGCTCTTTTATGAAAATGCAAAATTTTTTTGATTTTAGGCATACCTCTTCTTCGGGGAAGCTGGCTATCTCTTAAGCACTCAAAACTATTTTGTTTAAATATGTACACAACAGTTTTTAATTCCAATTTTGTTATTATAATTTTTTCGAAATTTTGCAAAAGCAAACAACTAGAAAATTTGTTATACGAATTTGCATCTCAAAAACGGGGGCACTAATCATGTTAGAAATGTGAACATTAATGAAAATTTCATTCAATTAACATTTTTGTGCCACCATTTTGATTATTCCAAAACCTTGTTCTGAGTTATTTCTGAGAGAAAAAAGAGAATACATTCTGTTTTAATTAATTTTGATTTTTTACTGTTACAAATATTTTCTAAAACTAGATACACAAATTTTTAAATTGGAAAAGTGAATTTTTAGAAATGTTTTTTGATTTTGTCACCAGCACAAAATTTTAGGCTAGCTGAAATGATGTTGGTATACCTATATAGGATCTGTAACAGGCAAAGTTATCGATTTTATGTAACTTACACATGATGATGTGGTAGTGAAAATTTCTCTCATCAAAATATTTAAAAAAATATATAGTCATTCGTAATTTTTAGTTTGTTTGTAAAGTTATTTGATTATAAAAAAACATGTCGATGCATAAAACGATTATTTTAACTTAAAACAATTTTCCAATTCCAATTTCATAAAATGTTTTATTCAATCAAATTTGATATTCGAAATTATTCAAAACTTTATTATTTCGTTGAATAACTGATGGATTGTAATTAGCACGTGCTTCGAAATTTATTGAAAAAAGAGTAATAAAATATAGTGTCGATTCTAACTTTTTAATTATTATTGAAACTCTGTTTGTGTTTATAAAAAAAGTGGGAAAATTGGCAGCTGGATCTGCAGTAAAGTTTGAGTTTTTTTCAAACGGTGAGTCAATGCGAATTAAAAAAGATGTTTTCAAGTGTAGAAGTATTATCTACCGAAGGGCACAGTCTCTATTTTAATTTTGTGCGCAGTAAACTCGCGCAGAGAAAGAAAGAGAGAGCGCGGGTAATCTCTCTACATCAGCCGTTTACGTAAAAACAGGGACGTATCAATACATCAAAATTATAAGGCAGTCGTGGAACCTAAAATTATTTGATCAAATTTTTAAAAGAAATTTTTTTATAAGATTGAATATATGAATTTTAAACCAATTAAGAAATGAAATTAAAATTTACAATATTTATTCAATTTTTTGAAAATTATTCAAAAGTTATCAAGTTATAAAATATTTAGGAATAATTTTTTGATAAGAAAAAACACAAGAATTTATAAAAGAAATATTTATTAACATATGCTTATTTTTATGATATAACGCTAATTGTATTGTACAATAATGTACAGCGTAATCATTTGTCATCTTAATAATTACAATTTAATCAATTTCACGGTTTAACCTGGCAGAATGCATGTAGTGTACATTATATTCTTTGGTATTGGTCGTTGAATTTCCAAAATCATTGTGTACAGATTGACATGTTTCTTTTTTTCGTATTTTTTTACATGTTTAATTTCTACATCAAAGAATATATCAAATGTTAAATCTTTAATTATTCTTTTACAATTTTAAACTCTGAACAATCTTGTTACTTGTTAATTACAAAAATTATATTAAACTTCAGTATACTAAACATTTTTAATTGTCACGTAGTTTAGTTGAATTCTATAATTTTTCTTTCTTGTTGACATTTAATCATTTACATAAAACATTTTTCAATTCTTGAAGAACAAACTCTTCATATAGCAGTATCAGTACAAAATCTACCATCTTGAAACTTACAATTAATATTTGTAACACATTTTCCAACGACAGAGATTTTTGTGTGATGAAAACCATAACAGTTAGCACAAGAGTCTTTGCACATACAATACACATTCGTTCCAGTTCAAAATTATCTCTGATTCAAACTGGCTATTAATTCTAAACTTGCTCCGTTTCGAATTTTTCCACACTTTTTCTAGCATTAAATAAAATATGCATTGTGTTGGAAAATCAAAAAGGAGTATGTTTGTCAACATTTGATTGTCTTTTCTATGCATCTCATATGAGTTTCGCTGAAAAAAAAGTGTAAAAACACTACTCTAAAAGACAAATGTGAAAACAAGGATTTCCACTCAGCGTAGAAAATGATATTTTGAAAAAATTTACAGCGGATGAGAACTTTTTTTTCAGTAACATAATTAAAACAATAATTTAAAATGAACGGTAAAAGAGTGAAACACAAAAAAACAGCAAATTGTTTTGATTTTGTACAGGTCGTAAATTGTAGGAACTATGATATTTGTGATATCGAAAAGCCTGGCTAAATGCATCTGCAAAATATCGCTAAAGCAATACCAGTAACTGCCTATCTTAGCTGCTACGAGTTACAACTTAGTCTAGACTTAAAAAAACGTTTAGAACAACATGGCAGTATAAAACTCGTTCGTAAAAAGAAGACACGTACGTCCATTGTGTCATACATGTATCGCTTTTACAAAATGCTTCCTCTACAAATTTAAATTTTCGCGCTCGCGAAAATCAATTTGTCGTTCATTTCCCGGCACGACTATAAACATATTTACATTCAGTCAAAATAAATAAGAGTCCCTAGCTCTGGGATCGAATGTTTGTTCGTTATTTTTTTTCTTCTTTTCTTTACAAAATAGGTTTTCTTGCTGATCAATTACAATCTGAATTTTTCTCTTTCTAGTTATTGTAGTTCATTTTTCAAGCTGTTTGTACGGCTTCTGTGTTTGCGCAGAAAAATAATTTTGTACATTAGAAGAGAATCGCAACGGAGACCGTCAGATGGATAGCTGATTACTGAAACCAACATCTGTCATGGTTCTTGTTATTTTTGCACGTTGTAATTTACATATCACAGTTATTTGTCATTGAAATAGCGAAAATATTTCAAGCAGTTGAGTGTCTCCGCGCGAAAGCTTTACTTCTGGTATCCTCCTCTAGATTGCTCTGTCAATATATAACTATGCTCATATCAATTACAATTATACATTACATTGTTCGATATACATTACATATGTACATACAAGATCAATTCGGTTGTGAACATGTTTGAATTTCATCAGAACTCGGATCGAAATCATCGGCTTAAGGCGACGGTGAGATTCCTTCGGAACACATGATTTGAATACAATTTATCAAACGGCTACGTATCCACCACGTATATAAATAATTCTTGTGAAACGAATAAATACAATAAACACACGTTGCAGCGCCACCTGGGTACAGTCGCAAAAGTTCCCATAATTTTTCTTTCTCTCTTACAAACAACGCAAATACACGAGCGCCCTCTGGCTTTGCACAGACTACATCAGTCGTGTTGATAAATATAAATTGAAAGACTAGAATTTCATGACGGGATGACTGCTCTCATTTTTTCTCAGCAGATTTCACGGTGGTTTCCTTCCTCGCAACACCAGCGCCACCTACATTCTTCTGTTCAAATTTCTGTTGCAACGAAGCGACAGTTGACTTGACACGTGGCGCTCTCTTGTCTTCAGCTTTCACGTCCTTGACGAAATTCTTGCTTCCCACAGGCGACTTCTTCTTGTCTGAAAACGAGTTCACTCGGCTGGCGACAGGTGTCGCTTTAGGCAGTGAGGTAATTTTGGCTCTGGGCTTGCTGCCGTCCAGCACGTCGGGCGATTTTGTACCGTTTTGGTTCGAACAGCTGGACACCACGTCTGGACTATTGAGCTTGTCGTTTGCTGGATTTGAAGGCACACTTTTCGGCTTTTCCGGACTCCGATCCAGGCTGCTGTTCGACTTGCTAGACTTGAGACTCGCGTCCGAGTTCTGCCTACTGGATTTCTTAGTCTCTATCCTGGTCTCCGTTTTTCTCGCTATATTAGGAGGCGTTTTAGTCCTGTTCAACGGCGGTTTCACCGTTGCTTTTTCCACTTTTTTACCAATGACCTTTGAAACTATCCCTTTGCTCTCACCAGAGGCCTCTGTGTCCTCTTTCTTTGCGGGCGCAGTAACCGCAGGAGGATGGAGGTTCGCAGAATTTGCGGTCGAATTTTTGGAATTACAATGCACCCCCGCGGGCGACTTGTAGTGACTCGAGTTCGCATAAGTGCTGCAATTCTCTTGCTGGGCCTTTGCCTTTTCCGCTGCCTTCTTCTTCCTAGTCAAAGTAGCCGTAGAGTAAATCGAGTCAAAATTTCGGTTCGAAATTTCTGACACGATTTCCGACAAAAGTTCCATGTTTGAGTCTACAGGCTTGGGAGTTTTGTACTCAGTGTCGAGGTTCGGGCCTTTTTTCTCTAGGACCGCCTCTTCTATCACTGCATAAATATTGTCATTGGAAGGTGACTCTTCGGAAATTTTTTTCAAATTGCAACAGTCGTCATACGTGTCTTCCGATTTGGATGGACTGGATTTTATCGAAGGGGTCTGGTACCCAGATGGGGCAGACATTTTGGGCCCATCAACCTTGTCTTCCGATGGTTTAGGTGGTCCCGGAGGGGGAGAGGTGGGCCTCGCACTATTCGGAATACTGGTCGGTCTCTTGACCGGACTGGGCTTTCGCATCGACCCAAAAGACTGTATGCTGGGTCGAGGAGTGACTTTAGGATCCCTCATAGATTGGGCCCGCATCACAACGTTTTTCTTCTTCTCCTCATCCGACACCACAGAGATGGTTGTTCCAGGCACTTCTATCTCCTTCTGTAAAATCGGGCCTGAAATTTCCAGACCCCTCAAGGCATTTTTGTCCAGCGTCTTGTTGGCCTTTCTTGGCATCGAATTTGTCCGCTCGTCCTTCCCCCAGGGCGCTTGCTGGACCAGCCAACCGATCTGGGGACCCGGTCGAAGAATCGAAGCGATTCTTGTCAACGTGCTGGTTTTGCCGTCCGGGTTCCTTCTCGGTTCTGGTGAAATTGCATTTGTCAGTGGTGTGCTCGTGGGCCTGGGGGGCCTTACGGGGGACACCTCAGGCATAACCGAGGGAACCGCTGGCGCCTCCCTCAGTTTGTTCGGAACAGCTGGAGCTTTTCTCGTAGGCACCTTTGGTACGTCCAAGTCGACCGATGTGCAGGTAGTTGCAGCCAGTACCGGACTGCTTATGAGAGGGCGCGCAGTGCTCCCTGGGTTCATAGGTGGCAGCGCTGGCGCCACTGGTTCCTCAATGGGGGCGCTACTGGCGAGGGCACTTCGTAACGTGTTGCTGCGCTGAATAGGTTTGGGATTCGTGGTTATTGGAATGGTGTGGCTGTTGGGCACGACGACAGGTGGCGCTGGCGCGACAGGTGGCGTTTTAATCGGCGTAATTGTGAAACCCTTGAACTGGCCGAAAAAGTGGTTGTTGTAGCGCTCGTCCGGATCCGATTTGGGTAGAAGACTTGCACATGCCGGATCCTGACTCAGACTCGAGTCGATCGTTTCGATGTTCCGTGGCAACGGACTGGAACGGTCGATTGTTTTTATGGACAAGACGTTCCCTCCGCGGTTTAGCCTGTAAATGGAACCAGATAATGATAAGCACTGGGAAAAGTTTGAGGATTTTTTAAGCGGTTTAAAGCGAGGGTTTTTTTTCAGGTTTTGTGATTCCGTAAGATGATCGGTTTTTTTTAAATTGAATATTTTGAATTGAAATTCGTTATACTCGGTTTTGTATTCAAATAATGAACTTTTCATTTAATAATAAAAACTTCAAAAACTTCAACTTAGCCGTTATAACTACTCTAAAATCTAAATTACAATTATAAGACAAGTCAATACAAAAATAGAACAACAAAAAAACACAATTGTTACAAGCAAGATAATCTGTTACAAACAAACTGTGCCAACATATTAATTGGATAACCATGGTTGGGTTGACTGATGCAGGTAGGGTTTTTAGTAAAAGATTAAAGTGTTTAGTAGCGAAGCATCATTGAGAAATCAAAATCGGGAAATCAATAATGTGAGGATTTAGAGAATAAGTCTTATTAACGGTTGTCTCTGTACTTTTATTACATAAAAACTTGTTACAGCCAGTTTCAAAATTGACTTGAACAATCAAAAAATGCACTCAATCACGTTGGCTTTTTCCATTTTAAATTGACTAAAAACATTCGCTACATGCTCATGCCACATACTCGATCAGCAACATGACAACACTATATGCGAAAACACACTTTCCCTCGATTGTCACGTGACCCAACAGAAAAATCTTTCCATGTATGCGCAGTTGAGGTTTTTTATATTATAAAATTACAGGAGTTGAGATAAAAGCGAGTGCGCATGCGCAGGAAGATTTATTTTGAGCTTTACGCATGCGCATTTCAGACATTACGGTAGTTAAGCGAGTATGCATGCGCGGAGCAAATTGCAGTCACTCTGCGCATACGCGGGAGCTACAGTTGCTGAAAACATTGAAAGCGCATGCTCAGACTGATTGTTTGGCCTGTGACCTTCGAGGAAGAGACAAACATGGATTAAAATCAATTATATACCGACTTTAAATAGGTTAATATCGTGCATCATCACATTCAAACATGCACAAACATGCCCTTAACCTATAACGGCTTACAAAAAGTAACGTAAGATTTGTTCATCGGCGATCTGCATTATTTTTCATTTTTTTTATGGGGAAAAATTATGCAAAGTAAAATTTGTTCTTGAGAAATATCATAAATTTGAGTCAATTGTACTGAAATTTAAATGAACCTAAGAGTAATTGAGCGTTATTTAAAAACAATTTTTGGATTGGAAAAGTTGCATTATAATAGTGAAAAACTAAATAATAATCGCTACAATTTAAATTTCAGTACTGTCACGATAATTTATTTCTAAATATACAACTCGCGTCAACAATTCTGAGCATCGCGAGAGACAATAGAAATAAAATAAGTTGTCTATTATGGAATCACAGAACAAAAGCCTTAGGACTGTGTTCTTTCCAAGTTGCTGACTTGACATTGCAGTTTGTTATAGTCGCACTTTTCTATGACTTTGTACGACGTGAATCCAAATTTCATCTGTTCTTGCACAAGATAACCAGCTGTGTTTATGGCCCTCTTGACATAAAACAAGCTGAGATTGTAAAAAAAAACATGCTTGACTTGTTAGAAAAGTAAAGCCTCAAATAATATTGTTAATATCATTGTTTAATCAATTTAGTATTAAAATATTTACAATGTACATTGTTTTATCAGTTGGAATGTATCAAAAATACTTTTTATCCGTTATCAAAATAACAGTTTGAATAAATACTTTTTGTTGTAATCGAAATAAAGTTTGCTTTAAATGATCATGTTTTATAAAAAAAATTTATATAAAAAAATACATCGAAAACCGTTCGACAAAAATATTTTGCATTCGAATTACGTTTGTACTTTTTTACATATCATCTGAAATGTAGATTTTCAATATTATTCTATATTGCAAATATTCCAACTTGGAAAAAACATCAGAACTTGGGTTTCAAATGTTGTGGTGGCGCGGGAGGGGGCGGAGGTTTTTTATCATAAAACGGCGCGGGGCTTTTCAAAAGTGCATCGGCACTTCGCGATCCGCTCGCCGGACTATTTTCGGTCTGCTGATGGCCAATCACTTTAGGATCGGTCACCAATTTCAAACCCTTGAAATTTTTCGGCGCAATCGGCAGGAGCGATTTGCGCGCCTCTATGATGCTGCTACTGCTGATCGCGTTGGGATTAGTCGTGGACACAAGGCCCCGCGACGTGATCTCCGGTTTGAGTTTCTGCGACAAGTTTTCGCTGATTGTGAACAGCTTTTCCGGCGGGGCCTGAGCTTGGGGGTGCGCCGACGCGGTCGACGGTCGCGCCACCAAGACGAGCGCGCGCTCGAAGAACCGCCAGCGCCGAGGCGGCGAGCGCGGCTGCGAGCGGAAACATTCGAAACTTGATACGTACGTTGATAGGGTGCTCTTCTTCCACTGGCGGCCAGCGTTGTTGCGCACGTACCACACGCCTAAGGCAACCAGGGCGCACATTGGTATGATGCCGAGGAATATTATGTACATTGCGGTAGCAAAGTCGTTTCTCGCTGAAAATTAAATAATATATTAGTACCAGAGTAGAAGCAAATGCTTTCCAATTAAAAATTCATGACCCATATATGTTACATTTATGTATTTCAACATGTATACGGCATATTTATGAATTATAAATGTTTCTTCAAGGTTGCAATAAATGCTTGCATATATTTTGGTATATTTATGACCCATATATGGTACACATTTATGACTCATAAACAGCGTCATTGTACATTTTGACCTAGGTTACTATTAGTTATCTTTTGTTTTAATATTTTATTTTTTATTTTTCATTTGTCTTATGTGTGAGTGTAAAATATTGAATTACCATTAGGATCCTCAGCGGGACCACTGTCTTCTGATCCACCAACTCCTGGTTCTATGCAATCTGGAGGTCTGAATCCTCGGTTGCAATGGCAGTGGCCTAAGCTATTACAGACTCCGTTGTTGTTGCAGTTATTAGGGCATGTTCTACCACCAGCTCGTAAGTCAGCAACTGGTAGACATGTTTGATTTACACACATCTGCAAAAATATTTGTTATTTTATTTAAGGAATAATACGAGTAAAACGAAGAAAAGAGTAAAACAATCAAGTTTAGATAAATTAATCACATTCTGTCAGAATAATTTGTCAGTCAATTTTGAGGAAGAATTATCGTTTTGAGTCTTAAGTTTAGGTAGACAAAAGACAGAATTACCTTTCCAGGTGCACATTTAGCTCCATCTGGTGCCAATCCTGGATCAACTTGGTTAAGCCCCAGATCGACAATCGCCGAGCGACAGGGAATTATTTTACCCGCGCTATTGATAAACGAGTGGCTTAAAATGGCTACAGATTCCATCCCGAATTCTAGGCGCTCGTTCAGGTGCTTGCAGTGAAGCATACCGCATAAAATATGTCTGCAATTGAAATCAATTTTACTCTAAAATCAATTTCACACTTCAAAAGTCATTCTAGCGCAAGTCCAAAATAATTCATCTCAACTGTCGTCGAGGAAAATTAACGTGACTCGTTCATTTTTCCAAGCTAGTCATTTTTTTATAAAATATACTTTGCATAAAGAATATGAAGAACATTTTAGACAAGGAATAAAATGTGAATTATGAACTTACTCCTCTTCGCACTTGGCATAAATCGAATCCAGCCTGTTGTAACCGCAATTCCCATGCTTAGTTCCTCTATTGTTCATGTCATAACACTGTGTATCCGAGGATGTTCCAGTCGGTCCCCAAAGTAATCTACACTGATCATTATGCGTGCGACATGAACCGTGATAACAAAATGCCTGCGGAGAAATTATTACTGTCATCATTTTGGAATTTCTCATACAAAAATCATCTCATACAAATTACAAATATCAATTTCATCATTTGCACCAAATTATATCAACAAAATTTGTTAATAAACTTCAACAACATTTGTCAGTTTATATTGATTTACAATTTTCTCATGAATTATATTAAATTTATTCAACTATTTCATGGAATCAATCTTTTAGTCATACTTTGCCCATAGCGCAAGTTTCTCCATCCATCTTGAATAGATCATCCGGACAGTATTCGCTCTGGCCAGTGCAATATTCTGGCAAATCACATTCGTGTTCAGCCGATCTGCATTGAGTTCCAGCATTTTTTGGTCTGCAGGTCTGCAAATCACAGCATTCGCCTGTGGCGCAGCTCGCGTTCGCAAACAACATGCACGTGGTGGCGTTGCAGCACGGGTTGTTGCAATTTTCCTTCAAGCCACAATCACACTGCTCGCCTGATTCCACGAAGCCATTGCCACAAACTGAGCTTCCAAACAGTCTCTTGGGTTTGTTCCGGAGGCAATAATCCATCCCGTGCTCAAAAGCCAAGGCGAGATACTCCAGAGAACACGAAGACCAAAGAACCGGAATAGACACACCGCTAGATGGCGCCATTATACATCTGGAAAAATTACAGTACAATGAAAAATTTTATTCTATAAAGCAGAATAAAAGTAACAAAACTTAATAACAGAATTGCAACGAATTGAAGGAAAAATTAATTTGAATTCAAAAAGAATATGGTAATGGAAAGAATTGGATGTTAAGGATGTTTTGATTTCTTTCTTCTGTTCATTTTCGATGGAGACGGAATATTAAATCATGCCAAGCCTGCAAATAGCTTGTGCAATTCAGCAGTGACAAGCAGAAGACTACGTCGCGTATTCAGACTCATTCATCCGCGAGTGGTCTAAATTTGCATTTGGCTTGGCGGTGCCAAAAGACTGAGAGCGAGCAATCACCTGTCGTCCGGGCATTTACACTCGGGCGAGTCGTGCTCCATGCCAAAATTGTGACCCATTTCGTGAGCCACCGTGGCTGCCACCAGGCCCACCACCTTAGAGTGGTCCATCGACACTCCGCCGGAATACTCGTAAGTGCAGATCGGCCCTTTCAGCGCCTTGCCAACCACGCCTCCGTCAAATTGCGTTTGCCTATGAGAAAAGATTAACGTTCAAACCAACTCATTCGATTTTCAATTCATCTTTTTAAAACTCGTCGAGATCGTATATTGAAATTTGCTTCTAATTTTTTTTTTTGACTTTTGATCAACTTCAAATACGTACGTCAAAAGTTGTGCGTTGTCGTTTGGCACGGACTTGACCAGCCTTTCTCGACGATATCGTAGAAAATTTGTCAGCGTTACTTCTCCGTTTGAAACAACCTCTATTTCGTCTACGTCGACCCAGACTTCAACCCCCACCAGAGCTATGAAGATGTTGAGTGGCATGTACAACTGAAAGTCAAAGAAAATTTTTTAATCGTGATAAACCTTTGACGAGTGGCAAAAGTGATTTGCCTCGTTCTCAAGAATTTCATCTTGAGGAGAAGAAGCAAATTATAAGGTAGAAATATATCGTCGGGTAAAGAAATTCTCATTTATTTTCATAAACTAGAGCAAGTGACTCCTATTTCTTGATATCTCGCCGTCAACCGGGTTGCTTGAAGACGAAGATCGAAACGCAAGATTAAACGTGAAATATACTCACGGCGTTAATAATATTAGCGATGTCCTTGCAATGCTGATAAGTGTTATCCAAGTTCTCGTCGAGCGCTTGATACTCGCTTTTATCGATGACCAGAACGAGCTCCACAAATCTCGACTGCCTGTTAGCGTTGTAAGGCCCTCTTATTATCTCGGCCTCCGCTGATCGCTTGTGCTATTTTTACATAATTCATATACGTTACTCGACTATTTTTTTCAATATTCTCCTATCAGATTGTCTACTTTATTAAACCCCGATGTCAAATCAATACTAATGTTGTAGAAAATTTTTCAAATCAGAAACCAAATTTCATTTACATTACAGTTAAATACATTTTCATTAAAATTTTATTAAAAAAAAAATATGAAGTGTAATTAAATTCAACAGTTTAATTTAATTCAACGGAATTTGATGTTGGCGTTTGAAATTAGTTTTGAACCGTTAGGGTGAAATAGGATAGAAATAGATAAATAATGTTCGTTGATAAATACCCTCCGAACCATGGCACTTTCCAATTCGTGCTGTTTGATGATATTATGCGGCGTTCCATCGTATCCTGCAAAAAGTGCAAAAGCGAAAGAAATGTAGAGTAAGAGTGGACTATGGGATGAACAAAGATATTGGACGCGTTCATTCGTTAAGACCGTAAAGGAGAAACCAGTACCTTGGCCGAGTGCACTACCTTAACGAGAACTTGCTCAAGACGCGCTCCCGTTCAAGTGCACGTCTGGCCTCAGGCCAATCAACCAGACTGATACCAGGCATAAAACTAATATTCCGATCACGCGCATCTTTTTGACAATTCCCTAGTCGATCTTCATTTTGAACCTTTATAGTCAAAATATAAATTTGATCCCAACTTTGAAACCAATTTAATTTTCATCTTGGTCTTATCGAATTGCAACCCCCTACTTTCTGACGATCATTTATTGATCTTGAATTTTTTAACTCAAATTTTTAATCTTTAAAATAATCTTTTAAATAATCCTTTTCTGGAATCCTTTCAAATCCTTCTTGGAATTATGTTTGGGAGTTTACAGATTTACACAAGTTGTAACGGTTCTTTTGGTACAAGGAAATTTCTGGAAATAAGAATATGAATTTTTACTTACCACAAGTTTTATTAGTTGTTACAAGATGCGAATCTTTATAAATGTAATGTTGCGAGTCGAGGGAATTACTTTCTGGCTGAATGTAATGGGTTTTCTTTCCGTCGAAGATGGCACCTCTTAATCCTCTGCATGTGGACACCGCCACCCAAGAATCAGGAACACCTCGGATGATACCTTGGTAATGACATAATTCCTGAAATCGTACAAATGAATTTAATAGATGACATTCGTTTTAAACATTTTACAGCAGTATTTTTTATTTCCATTTCAGTTCAATTTAATTTGTTATTTTTTGACCAAATGAAATGTCAATTGTTTTTTTTTAATTAAATTAAACTCATTCTTGGAATGAGTATTTGGATGAAAAAACAAAGGGATCAATAGAAACAATAATTTGTTATTTTGTTAAGTTCAATTGGCTGTTGAAATTTTAATCGAAAGAAAATAGTTTACGTAGTGGATTGTGTTTGAGATACGATGGAAAATATAGGATCGTATTTGCGGTGTATCGAGAGATTTAAACAAAAATCAGGGAAGCGCGTAAACCAGTCTTTGGACGGTTCGATGGTTGCGCGAACGAGATCGGGCATTTGAAATGTGGCTCGTCAACTAGAATACCAATTAATTTGTTCAATTGGCGAAATGCGAAATGCACGCGTGTATCGGTGCACACGGATTGGACGTGCGACATCGCGACGAATCGCTACAAAGCTCAACGAACTCTTTGTCGTCATGATATAATTGTTGTTGCGGATACTTTTTATCCCTGCACAACGCTCCAATGCTTCTTTTTTTGTTACTGCTCTTTTTGTCTTCAATTTCCTCTGATAAATCTATCGCTTTTTTCCCGCTGCAGTTTTAAGGAGAGCGATAAAAGATAAAATGTATATCAAATTGCCAAGATTTAAACTAATTCTCATTTTTGCTTTACGAGTTTCATAATTATTTTATAAATTGTAATTCTAGTTTCAGAATGGAACATCAGTTCGCAGAACTGAAAGCCAGTTGAACGGTATTATTTGTAATAATATTAGTAAGCCGGTTATTATATGAAATAAATAATTTATTATTAAAGGTCTAATAGAAATGAGTGAATGTTCAAACGTACCACTTTACCAGGATTATACTCCTTCATTCTGCCTTGATGTTGATACCTTCTCCGAAACCCTTCAGAGAGAAGATCTGTATTTAATCGTAGATCAAATACGCGCTCTTTCCCGTCGAGTTCGAAGCTCAGCGTCAACATGTCTACATGGTTTCTATCCTGAAATTGAAAAAAAAAATCCAATAAGTTTCAAAGTGAACGAAATTGTACGAAACTGATGGAATTACTCGTACAAATTGTTACGAAAAAAAAAAAAAAAAAAGAATTAAGAGAGAGAGGGCCAGTGTACAATTTTGTGGATCTCTATAAATTTGTGGGAATCAAAATAAATAGAGCAAAAAAAGAAGGTAAATCAATGAATAAGAAATCTTGGAACTTGTCCTGACAAGGTATCAATCGAAATTGAATCTCTTGTAGCGCATTTGAGTACAAACATTATCACAAACACGGGGGTGGAGGCGTTTTTCATTTCGATTTGCCGCACAAAGATTACATTATTCATAGTCAAAGCTCGGGATGGAGAAATAGTAAATAAATTTGGGAGTTTGGTCGTGTTTACTTCTGAGTTGAGAAAGACATGTATAATGCATGGCACAGTCCCTGCATCCCATTTCCATGAGAAGGCAATAGACGTACGTGATTACGACAATCCTGTTCTGTTTCCCATGTATACCGGAAATGCACCTACATGCTGAACAGGTAATCGTCATATTGTCCGCCGCCTTCTGGACATTTCAATCGAATCCGCCACGTTCATTTGTCAACCTTAATGTAATCAATCTCCAGACTGAATCCAGTTATACGATTTTATCTCGACGTTATGTAATCCACAGCTTGCAATTTTGGGTCAGATGTGCATTCATTCTAAAATTACTTTGACACAAATTATTCTGTCTTCTTTTTTTCAGTTCAATGAAACAAAATCTCACTAAATTTTCTCTAAAAATAAATTTCTAATTTTTACGATGAAACATTTAAACAAAATTTATCTGAAAATCAAATTTTTATTTGTTCGAGGAAACATTTTTGAAACTTTACATTTTTGTCAATTGTAAATAACAGTGTAACAAACACATTCAGGAATTTATTGATATAGAAAATTTTTTGTGTTTTGATTTTTATCTTTTTTTTTAGTGGATTGAACAAATTGATATCACTTGAAACTTCGAATGCAATTTAAGTTTCAAAAATTGAGCAACACAGCATTCTTAAAACTCTACAATTTTTTCCACATTTGAAACAACCGTGTAACATACGTGAAATTAATACCTTTTTTTTTTATTCAATTCAGAAACAAGGAATCGCCGATATTTAGTATTTCGTTCGCGTGCTTTTAGCTTGACTGTGAAACTGCACATCGGGCAGATCGCTTGGCACGACGGTGTTCGGTGAACCGTGATCGCACGTTTGTCCAGAAGGCATGCATTGGTGAACAAAATGAAAAAGCAATTTTGCCGATTGGCCGTCGAATTTGCACGCCGATTATTCAGCCCCCTCGGATTTACATGGAATTCGAAATTGCCGAATCAGGATTTTGTCATCATTTGTCGTGTTTTATGTCTTCCGATACTGACAGATGAGCGTTGTCTACTTTTGTACAGTCAAATAAAATTTATCCAACTTGACACACTTTATTTGTCTTGGAGAAAAGAAAAAAATCGTCTAAGGTCATAAGATTATGACAAAAACGTGAGAAACTCACGGACAAGCCGACTTCTTTTTGTTTCAATACGATCTAAAATGATTTTGCGCGGTTTGCTTTGATTTATGTCACGCAACAAACAAAACTGTTTGTTAAACAAGTTGGTTAGTCATGCGCTAAAGTAGGCGAAAATAATCGCAGAGTGGAACACCTATGAAAGTAATCGTTTGCAATAACCGAGAAAAATGTGCGCTCATAAAAGGCGCGGGATAAAAGTTTATACGAACGATATCTGTTCTTACAAAAACATTTTTGAACCTTTTTGCCCGATACCATTTTTATTTTTCAACATTTTAAATCATAATTTTTTTGTGTTTCACTTTCTCAAGCTGCCTCGGTCGTTTGTCAAAGAGAATCAAAAATGGAGGTACATTCATTGTCGAAACTTTTTCGCTTTTTGACTTTTTCAGTGCTTCTAAACTGTTCAACTTTTTTATGCATAATTCATCAGATTTTATCCATAAAATCGCAAACTGGAATTGCATTGATAAATGTGAAACCGTCTGGCGTGGCGAAGAATAATTGTTTGAAACAACGCCTTTTACATTGAATTAGCATATGACATCTGATGTTCCAAAAAGAAGGGTGGCGAAAAAAAAAAAAAAAAAAAACTGTGACGTCCGCAAGGTGAGCACCAACGACACATCCTGTGGCGGCTCACGGAAAAGACTTGCCTTTTGTCGTCGCGATTATTCTAATTACAGTGACATTCTTGCGCCAGAAGTCACATAAATGAACCGTGATTCCCAGTTGGCAATAAAAAATTTTCCCTCAAACCCTATTGTTTTGCTGGATTTAAATGCAAAACCGGTATTTAATGAACCATAAAATGTTATATAATGGAACAATGGCGACAATGAACTTCCGCTTAATTCAGTAGTAATTTAACAATAAATTGCGCCTTGAAAGTGAAAAGCACAAAAAATAATGTGAAATGACTTTGTCTTGAGAAAAAAAGAGTGTCCTTGTCCTTTATTATCTCGTAAGTTAGACAGAGAGGAAACAACTAGATGGTCCATTTTTAAAATCTTAATTAATGTCATAACAGAAAATGAATTTGAAAACGAAATTGTCTTTCAAGTCGGTGGTAAAGCCAACTTTCATAAAAAAAATGGAAACAGTAGCGCTCATCTTTCTAATATTGCTGGATTTCTCTTATAACAAACGAACCGAGTCCCATTGTCAGAAACTCTATGCTTTGTAAAAATCTTGTTGCGGTCTGGCTCTTTTCTGAATTTAATTAAGATTTTGCTGGTCGGTATAAATTTTTTGTCCTCCTTGGAATTGTGAAAATGGAGTTGCGCGAAAGTTCCGAATATAAATTTCAATTTCCAGATGCACCGCTCTCGCGCGACTCCTTTGATTTTTTTCCCTCCCGCCAAATTATATTGTTCGCATCGGAAAACTTTTGGCACATTTAATCAGCAAACAAATCAGGAAGGAAATGAGTTTCCACATCGGTTGAGAACATTTTAAATTAGTTTTCGCAATATTTCTTCAGAAACTCGGGTAATCATTCTAGTTTTTAGCCGCCCGAAGAAAAATGATTTACAACATACAAAAAAATTGGAATAATGAGATAATAAATCTTATAGCCGACTGATACGGTGGGCCCCGATGGCTACATTAATAACTATTTACGTATGCTAATCCCTGGGCATTTAGCAGTCTTGAGGAGCACCAGCTAACTTGCATCGAAGCATAGCGTTTCTGATGGCAAGAATGATTTTCGTATGCAGCGTGCAGACAAGAATTTGCATTGAAATTGTTGCACCGAGGCAGTCACGAGTATCGCCTCGCATAATAATCCATAGCGCGGATCCTACCTCGGGGGGATTACGGCGCTTCGCGCACCACTCATTGCGCGAGCGCTTAATTTAATAACGGGCTTTCGATGCCACGACTTACATTTTCCCTAGTCGAATCCAGCGCCCTCTTGCTTCTTGCGTGGTAAATTTTTGGCCTCACGATTTTGTAGTTGCTGAATTCCGACGATGGACCTGAAAGAACAAGAACAATATTTCATCAAGCGAACATTCAGTTTTTACATCATTCTGTCCTTCTCCATCGAGGGTTGGAAAAGGACAGTGATACTCTGACCGAACAATGAGATTCATATACTCAGCGAAAAAAAAAGCGGCTCCACTCAATAAATCATCTGGCAAAACCTCATATCGTCGTTCGCTATTATTTACGACGTCATTTCATTTGAAATGCGATTACATTTACGCGCGCAGAACCACGACAAAAAGTGCGCAATTTTTTTTCGTCCCCCGGTCGCGACTGTTTTGGTAGAAAATGAGTTTCGAGTGTATACGGATCTAGAGGACACTTCCTGTTCAGGCGTTGACAGAAGGAAACCAGCGACATTCGTGGGTTACATTTTGACAACACCAGGGGATATCACGGCTGAAAATTACGCGCTTGATATTGCGCGTGAAATGAGAAGAAAGAAAAAAACGAGCTGTGGAGAGCATGTGCTGCGTCGCGTGACGTTCCCCGTTCAACAAAGAACGATAAAGTGCGTATCAGCACGTGCTACATTTGGCTCCGTTAGAAATTTCACGATTGCCGCATTCGCGATACGTAAACCTGATTTTTCCTTTCAGCGGCGATCAGCGTGTGTTTTGTCCAGCTTTATCTCGTCGGCTATAAAACTTTGTTTAGCGAACAAAAAAAATCCCTTCCCTCAATATCTGTTAACAAGTACAGTTGAACGAAATAAAAAAAAAAAAAAAGGAAAAAAAGAGAAAGATGAAATTTCAAATATTGCTATCCGAGGATGGATTTGTGTGTAAAAAGTTGGGGCGTAAAAAGTGATCTTAGATGAAAAATGTCTGTGCTTTTGGAATTGATGACAGAAGTGGTGTAGACGAGTGTTTTTGTTGCCGGGAAAAAAGTTTCAAGTGTCTCTAAAGGCTGTTATATTTATAACAATATCTGTACCGATGGGCTTTTAACTAAAGCATCGAAATTGGGTTTCTCATTACCTTAAGATAAAGCGAAAGTTAGCTCTCTATTAGTGGCAATATCGTTAGAAAAAATGGAGATTGGAGAGTCGTTATTCTGAATTGCGGCTCCGGTTAACGAGGGTGGTCGTTTTTGTCGTTGGTAAAGTGTTTGCCGTTTGCTCGAGTTACAGTTTCCGCTGGCATGGAAATTCTCGCAAAAAGCGACAAAAAGGTCGTGTACCTGCGAAGGCTAAATTTATATAACGCTGCGATGCCAAGGACTATTATCGATAAAGTTTTCTTTGTCCGATGTACACACGGCATCATATCTCGTCGAACATTAAATCAATGCAAACTCGATCGGGGTGTTGTATATTTGATGACAGCTGTAGCGACCATTTTCGAAATGGCACAATAATGCGTTATTACGACTTATCATTGATTGGTTTAATGGGGCGCAGTCATTGTTATTTGCACGCAATAATTATCGTCGTGTCCCAATGTTAATATCGCGAAATGAGATAATTAATTCAACAGTTTTAATGCACATGAATATTCAGTTTACAGACTTTGTAGAAAAGGTTTAGCACCAAATTTTAACGAATAATGATGATGACTTTATCATATAGCTTCAGTTTTATAGTATCGGTCGATTTTGATTGCAAGTTTCTTCGTAATGAAATTTTCCGTATTTCATTCGCAATTTCACGCAAAATTCGATACTTTTTAATTGTTATTGAAAAAAAATTTGAAAAAAATTTCATGTTGTTGAACACCGTTAATGGTCGCCTACTTGAAACGTCAACAAATTTTGGAATCAACATTTTCTCGAAATTGAAACAAAATCTGTTTTCAGCTCTTTGTTTTGTGAACATGAAATTTATGAAATAACAATTTTTTCATGTGAAAAATGAAAATCACCATGAATGAATTTTTAAGGTGGTTATGGCAGTAACTTCTATAAGAAAAAAGACCTTTTTTGCGATGACCACGATTAACACCAGGGCAATTCCGCTAAAAATAAAAGGTCCAACGCAGCCTCATTATTAATGTAACGGCCAGTTGTCGATTGTTTGGTTTATTTTAAATTCGATTTTTCACAGTCAATTAAAAACTATAATTTTAAGCGGATAATGCGTTTTCAAACTTTTTAAAAAAGGCTGCTATTTTATTGTTGATTGTTTTTTTTTGGCCAACAATTATGAACTAGTTTTCTACTGTTACCAATAAAAAATATACCGTTGAAATATTTGACTTAAGCTCATTTCTATGACGTCAATTTCCGTTTTATAGGAGCTGATGTGCCATGAAATCATTTTTCACTTAAACAAAAATTGTTTCATACCTTTCAATGAAATGAATGAACAAAAACAGACACAAAAAAACTATTATTTCTTATTTTCATAGAAAATTTTTTTAACTTTTTGTAAATATACAGAGGCTTTTCACAATTAGAATTATAAAATGTCTTTTAAAGTAAAAAAATTTCGCCATGTCACTCAAGACTCCCCTTCAGTTCAACGTACACACGATAATACAGTTATTATCTTTCAAGTATTTAATTTGATCGGAACGAACAATTAATTCGCAATCTTGGGATTTGCCATTGAATTGGGTAGTTTATTATTATGCGGTCAACTAGATAACAAGTCATCACGCTTGAACAATACGGTATAATTACGCCGCAATAACGGCGGATTTGTTCTTTAATGGCAATTAATAAATTCGGTGGATTATGACCACAAATAATACCGCGGGATACAAAAGCCAAAGATATATGGCACGTTCGAATTTCTCAGTCCGTTGTGCATGGGAATGGTCGGTTGCACAGGTTCTTGCGGCTTCGCAGCACATGCAATATACACACGTCCTGTGCCGAATTAACGCCCGGCATTATTAGTCAACGCTGATTCGTGCATGCGCTTATGGCAGATCCCGTTACACGTTTTACGACGTCACACGCCGGCGAGTGATTCAGGGGCCGAAAAAGCATCATCGATTATCCCGGATTTCCTGCGTCTTAAACTTGACGTCATCTCTTCAGGAGGCGCGCGCTGATAAAAAAAATTGTTTTCAATCCCGCGCGAATCTCACCACGGTGATTGAATTTTATTCGCTATTGATTTTTTTTAATTTGATTTTTCAGCGCTTGCACATATCACGTGACTTTCATGTGATACCACATAGCACGTGATCGAGTGCAATTTAACAATATCCGAAAATGTAGGTATTTAATATTAATTGCAAAAACATTCGCCGATAAGACTGCACTCATTAGGGCAAATGAATGGTGATTGATAAAGTTGAGATGAATTTCCGCTTTTTTTTTCCAAGCTCTCCGTTGGCTGGCGATATTCATTCATCACTTGTCAAACTCGACGACGATAAGAGGCACGAAATTTTTCATCGCACCGAATCAGCACAATTCATTAAACGTAATTCACTCTCGAGGATAATGTGTTTGAAATTGCGAGGCTTCGCATTAACGATTGGGTGAACAAAGTATCTGAATCAGGGACCGTTTTCGCATCGGCCTGGACAGGGCTCGTTAGCCAATTAAAATCCATAATTATCGTAGTTGCTGTGAATTAACATGTAACTGGGGCTGAACACATGTGACTCACACCGGACGCGTCTTCTATACCGACGTTATAGCACAACTCGTCGACATTCATATGGCGAGCCGCGACCGCGACCCTGTATGAATGATAATGCAAAAATTTGTGTGACGTGAAAACATTTTCGTCAGTGGCGCTTCTTTCTCCCTTTTTTTTTCGGCCAACTTTTACATTTTTTACGCGACGACGGTAGCATTAACTTTCAATCAAACTTCTCTTTTATCAATTCCACGGAGCTTTGAAGTTAAACATCTTCCTTTATTCGTCGTGTCTAACTATGAATTTTAAATTCGTTTGATTGAATGCATTGTTCCAGACAGTTTCTTAGTGTTTGAAAAAAAAGGGAGGGGGAAAGAGAGAATTGAATGATTTTGTGTGAATCGGTAAAGCACTTGGGTTATTTATATTTTGTGCCGTTGAAAGAGCCGAGACCTAAGTGTTAGAAGCACTTCTCGGACTAAATTGATTGTAATGAGAGTTGCGGGGTAGTATTGCAATCCGATCGGAATCCTCTCGCATTTTAACGAAGAGATTCCGCCAAGTTTGCCACTACGCTTACGAGATTAATTCGCGCTAAAGTTTGCGGCTCGATGAACAGTGTCGGTAAACCGATTTTGAACGAAGCCATCTCAATTATCCTTCGTTGAACATTACATTCATCGATAATTTCATTTGATTGATAAAAATGCCGTTTTTCGTTAATTGAATCAAATCTACCAACTGTAGATAACTATATAGTTTTCCAATCATGAAACAACTTTTCGTCGAATTTGAATTCATCATCATTCAACATTTCATTCTCGTTTTCACTTTAGTTTATTTTTTTCCAATAAACCAATTTTTTTGAAATTTTTTTAAATTCTGAAACTGTCTTAGTACTTATTTTCTTCAATTTTGTTTCTTAATTTATGTCAAAACCAAAATTGAGAAAGTTTTTAAAAATGTTTTTCAGTCGTTTTCAAAATACTTCCCAAGTTCAAGCATTACTGACTTAATTTAAGATTAGAGTGTCTTAGATTTAAATACTTGCCAGACATTTTGGTGTGTTTTAATGAAACGTTTACTACAGTGAGAAGTTTTGAAATGTTATAAAACGCACGAGGTTTAAAATTGACGAAGCGGCGAATTTGGAGCAAGTTATCTTGATTTGAGACTATCAGTGATATGTTGCATCGAGCTCAGGCTGGGTTCAAGTTTGTCGGCTGGTTTGGGGTTAATTACTATAACAGGCGTCAAGTGTTGGTTTCGCATCTTAGATACTGCTAGCGCTTATTAAAGCTTAAACATATAACGTAACAATTTCGCTCATTTCGCATCACGCCATTTTGAAATCTATATAGCCCGATAATGATGATTACCGCCCTCGTATTTCCGCTTCACCCATCTGGAAACTTGTCCCTCCTATACCTTCGTTTTATCACTCAAATTTCTGTTGCCAATTTTTCAACTAGATAACTCGATTTATCGTCAAAATAATTGGATCACACTCAATTTATCAAAATTAAAAAAATTGAAGCTTAAAATATTAAATCCTATTTTTTTGGGACAATTAAAATTTGTTTATTTCAATTTGCATCACGAAGAAAATGTTGCCACTATTTTCGGTTCGTGTCCGAGAGTTCAAATCTATTTCAGTAAACTGGCTTTGATTTCATTTGTCCGTTCATATGAAGTTATTTCGGTGCACGTTCTCGGGCGTGCAGAAACATGCACACGTCTGGTACACGTTTTGTCTAAGCCGCGTAATCGCATCATAGACAGTTAACCGAGGCGATATCTACAGAAAGCAGGGCACACGCCCCTCGAGAAAATAACCGAATGTCATCCGGAAGCATCATCACTCCGGTGTAAAAAACTCGTTGGCAAATTGACATCTCGTGAAACTCGTTCCGTCTCAAGAGATTCTTTCCGCCCGTTGACTAGCTTCAAAATGAACCCGACGGGGAGAAAACATTTAATTTCGTGTGCGCCGTTCCCGTTATTCATTCATTTTGAAACCACGTAAAAAAAATAGAAAATAAAACACAGCCCCCTTTGGCCTCTTTTTTTCTTTGTTATCAAAGAGGCTGCAATTACAGTAACTCCGATGGAAATGATTTTGAACTACGCTCTGTAACTAAATTCAAGTCGTGGAAACAGGTTGTCGGCATTTGCCGACTCGCTTCCATGTCTAATTTTATTTAACAGAGGCGAATGTTTTCGGCGGAATAATTGGATGAAAATCGCACAGAGGAGTTTCTCGTACGCGAAGAACGTCGAATAATATTGTTTAAACCAAAAACGGTTAATATGTGTTCTCTGTCTGCTTCAAGGCTCGATGGAATTTCCGAACAAAAGAAAGTTGTGGGCGAATTAATTTCGCATTTTCGACTATCGCCCGATTGTGATGGCATTTCCATATTTATTGAGTCATTTCAGATAAAGGCGTGCCATCAGTGTCTGAGCCGGGACATGTGCGCGGTCCTCAAGGAAAACCCATAAAGTGAACACACGAACTTGTTCCGATAAAAGGTAACAAGTACTGTGAATTTCCATTCAAATGCACCCGCTTGAAAGGAAACAATAGAAATTCACTGTTCTGTTTAGTTGTTGAGTTTAAATTTCGAAAATTCAAAGTTTTGCAGTAAATTCCAATTTAGTGCTTCAATATATTAGAAAGGAGAATCAAAAGCAGTACTGCAGAATGTATCAAATTATCTCAACTTTAAAAGATATTATTACATAACAAAATTTCAAAATTGAACGCAAATGTGAATCAATAACTATCTGTAAACCAGGAAGGCAATTTCAATATTTCTGTTCAACATCAACAAATTCAACGTTTATTGTGTGTTGCAACAACTTTTATTCTTATAATTCAAAAGTGTTGAATTGAATAAAGGAAAAAAAGAAGAAGTTTAAGTTTATACTCAACATTTTCTTCGAAAATATACTGCTCCATAAAGTCTTTATTTCGTGTAAACTGTTGTAAAGATTGCAAGTCGTAATTCCGAGACAGCGAGTATCTGAGTCCGTTTGCTTTATCGCAGTTTTGCTTCAGGCAGGATAACGTATCTCGTCCAATCATTCGTCGTCGCCCGCCAACGAGCGGCACTTCCGCCCTGTTCGACTCGGAACGTGCTGTTTGTACTTCGTTATGCAAATCAAATAATGTCACAACACTCAAGCCTGAAATTCAGCACTCCCACCGAAATTAATGGTATTAACAATTTTTTGTCAGTCCCGAGGAAACTCATAACACGCGTTCAAAACAAACAAACCTCGTCTGTCCTTGTCCAACGCCGCGGGACAGACAAGGACCGACATACTTGACTCGACTTGTTTAATGCAATCACAACGTAATATTGAACTAGCCGAAGTTCCAAATCTCATAATCAAGTTGTGTTTTGATTAATTAATAAGCAGGTGGAAATTTAGGTAATGTTTGTTCCGAGTTTCTGTCGCTGAGTCTGACGTAATGCAAATTGTTTGTCGTCGCAAAATGAAAATGATATATATGTTTCAGACAATTTGTGACGTTGAATAATGCAGCGGGGAAGAAAAAAGCACGTTTGTCCGGATTAATTATAACTCGATCACCGTGTACTGAGTAGATGAACCGAAACTCAGTTATAGTCTAGCTTTTCTGCCTCGCATGAGTGCGGTAACTAGATTAGTAGATTATCAATGCAACATACACGAAATCGACCAGCGGGTTCTGCTTTCAATAACGGGAAGCTACAAAAATGCAAACCCAACGGCTAATTCAAATTATAATCATTATTTGCATTTGCAAAATTCAATTACAATCAGCGGGACAGTTTGCGAGTAGACATTCGGCGACGGAAGCGACACTTTCATTATTTCAAAATATAACGCAAAGTTATTTCCTAAAACAGAGCACTTTTCTCAGAGTCATTAGTTATCCCCCAAAACGTACGGAGCTTACGGCCCGAATTAATTAAGCCCGAAACGTCCAAAAGATTCATTTCCACATTCAATCACGACGTATAATAAACTAGTTTCATTTTGGTTAGGCCTGCTCGCGATAAACTATACCTTTAATTAATTTTCAATAATTAATTAATGCCCTAGACTGCTATGCTGAATTGCACTGTGATTACAATGTTTCTATTAAATTCCAACTGGATTGAACGTTTCAATTGTTTCGTTTTTATTTTCTACCTTTGAAGCGTCCTTTTTTATTCTTTACTAGCTTTATCATCCGAGATGAGAAGAGATGAAAAAGAGAAAAAAAAAACCGTGAACTAAAAATCTAAACTGATCTCAAGTATATTTGAGTTTCAAAGCGCGATTCTCCATGACTGAGAGATACAAATTGGAAACAAAATGCCATCAAACAGATTTCAACATTTATTCTGCACTCGGCTGCTGCGAGTTTGCAAAACTTAGCGACGTTTTAATAATCTGGCAACAAGATTTCGCGCGTGCTTCACGCGTAATGAGGTTTTCGCGAATTTATTCCGCGATAATCTCGGGGCGTCGAAAAAGTTGGGTTGCAGCCGCTCTGCTCCAGATTCTTGTTTAATTTCATAAGCACCGTATCCGTGGCACACAATCTTGGCGCAACTCGTGGGCAGATGCAGACGCTTGCAAAAAGGCGTGACGGAGACAGAGTGGCAGGAAAAAAAAAGATACCAACTCCGGGGAAAAATAAAGGCGCGGAAAACTTGGGGTGAGCAACTACGTTTCTCGTTTGCCCTCATGTGTTCGAGTCGCGTAGTGGCTTAGGGCGATGACACATGCCCAATATAACGTGACGCGCCTGTATACGTTATGGAAACACATCCTCTGGGTAAAGCAACGAAAAAAAACGTGTTGTTTTTTGTGTATTTTCTTGTGCTATTCTAGAAAAAGAATGGAAACAAACAAGATCTTTGTTTCATGAAATTTAATTTATTCCATTAGTTTTCTCAAATTAATCATGGAGTTAAATTTTGTCAGAGATGAAATGGTTGTTGATTTTATATATAATAATATAAAATGAAAATAACAAAATGGAATCTGAAAATTAAATATAGATATCGATGAAGCACACCTGATACTGACCATAACTTGTTATCCAGTGATAAAAACCATGACATTATCTCTCGTCAGAACCATTACAAAACATTTCCATATCGATTTGTAAACAGAGCGCGAGCTGAGATATCGATGTCAGCGAACTCGCGGAGTCTCCGCTGAAGAAGTCGTCGCAGCTTTCTCTCGGGGATATTTCTTTTTAACTCTAAAAGGGCGAAGAAAAATGAAAAAAATTCAATATGCGAACTTGAAGCTATGAGAGTGAATTAAATTTGTTATTACGTGAGAAAAAAGAAATGAGTTGGGTAACACGAGATGCCCAATGAGATAGCATTCAAGTCGACCAGACAAATTATCATCCGTTCCGTAATTGTTACGCCTGCCGGTGCTATTGCTAATCGTCAGCCTACAAACACATTTTTCACGAGGAAAATCTTCCTTTTTCAACGTTTCGTTTTGTTAAAAAAAAAAAAAACGTTTTTTTTATTTTCCATCTAGTTGAAAGGAAAATTGCTAAAAAGGAAATTAGGAGGCAAACAATAACAGATGTAAGTTGAACTTACAAAACAATTTCTTATACGAGTTTTATCAACCAATAAAAGTAGTTTTTTTGTTGTTGTTAGAAAGCGAACAAGTTTTTCAAGGCGTTTTCAAAAATGAACAAACAGAGTTGCACAATTCCGCATTTGAATGCGCTCGTTTGTCTGTCCTTCCCCTTTGCATGTTCATTCACTCCACCCATTTCGCAAGTTTTTTCAAGTATTCTGGATGCTTTCAACACAAGTCCGTTTACACCGGAAAAAACAATGCCACTTCCTTAGCTTGGCAATTAATTAAATCACCCCCTTTGATTTTTCATTAAGATAATTGATACATTCACACTTCAGAACAACATTAAAATAAAATATAAAAATCTAATTTTCTCAAATCTACTTACACTTATCATTTCATTTTATTTTAACAAACAAATTAGATTACAAAAATGATATTTTCCATCTCAACAAACAATTATTTATTAAAACCTGAATGCAAAATTTTAAAAGCTTGTAAAATTTTAGAACCGGAAACAACAATCTAAAAAACCGATATCATTTTCCAGATCATTGATCGTTTGATGGAGTCGCCAGATGCTGTACGATGGACATCAGTTTTTGTCCCGATTGGAAACCGATCTAATGCGAGAGGAGAGGTAAGCCGAGCGTCAAAAATAATTGGGTTTTGTTGGGAGACGTTAATTCGAATCGCATAAGGATTCCGTATGTCCGGTCGCCCCCACCGGTATTAGTATTCTCTTACAGCCGTCGTGTTCAATTTAGGGAGCCGGCCTCGACCGCTGTCGTATCACAATATAATTATCGCCCAGGTGAATCAGCTTTTGAATTTGAATAATTATTTCTCCTCGTTATTCATGCGAAATGCGCGCGACTGCGATTTGGAAAGTGTCATTGGGGATATGAATGGGGTATATGAATGTAAATATTGTCTTGCAAAATTGTATATTCGCATTCCTCTTTCTATTTCTAGTGATGAAATTCCATTTATTTTTCACCTCTCGTCTCTGCATTAGCAACAGGATAATGTTTCGTGAAACTGCGTTGAAAAATTAACCGACAATTTGATATGCAGTAGCCGGTTTTCCCGTCCCAGTAACGAGTGTTCTTTTTTTTCAAACTAATCCACGTGTTTCTTTAAGACTCAAGGCGAGTCGCCAAACCTTATAAATAATTACGAAACGCTGTATCGGAGAGCGATACAACATACTGATACTTCCGGATTGCATGCATAGCTGCGAGAAAATGTACATGTGAATTGAATATGAAAATTTTCGCGAATTCGTAGCAGAATATTTTCCGATTGAATACGTAAATTCGATTTGCGGGTACCCCCTTGAAGACGTTGCCTACTCTATAGCCTCTGCTGATTCTTCAAATATCTCATATTCCGAATGCATCTTGGATGATATTCACAGAATTTCGGATACTGATGAAGTTTCCGCACAATTTAGCAGTTGGATTGCAAACAAAATTGCAATGTTGAAATGACATTGTAATTTGCATGAGATATGCCTCGGTCTTTGATTGTTTGAATGGAGACGAGGTGATGGAAATTGTACCTGCAACAGAGAAAGAAAGAAAATTATTAGACACAGTTCGAAACGTTTTACATGGCGGCTTTTTGTAGCTATAAACTATAATGAAACAGTGCCCGGAGTGTTCATATGAGAACTTCGTAAATTTACCACAAAATGATACACATAAATTTAGTAATATCTTTAGTTTTATTACCCAAGCGGGAATAAGTTTCTGGAGACAGTGCATTTAAATATCTCAAAACTATGCTCATATATATATTTTTTTTGTAACTGTAATTTTATGGCTTCCTGCATTGCAAAATTCGATGAATATTTTTAATTTTCCACTCCATTCATTGTGACTAAACGTTATCTCATTCAAAAATGCATCTCTCATTCTTGTAGGTGAGAGTATTTTTCTTATTTCTTTCCATCATTTTTCTGGTATTTTTGTTTTCATATTTTTTTTTAATACAAATCAAATAAAAACTTTCAGGACAAATTTTATATCAAAATGACAGAGCTCAGTCTCTTTTGCTTTATCCAAAGACAAGTAATCGATCGGTTTCCACAGCTTTGGTGGCGACTCATGGTAAATTACGCGCTCTCGCAACATGGCAAATGGTTGATTCGAGGGGACTGGCAAGACGCAGGGTCAATAATACAGAGTGCCCATGCATTCGTGGCGCTGTTTATTTTCGCTATTTCTTTAATAAAACTTCCATTTTATTTGCAGGATCGATAAACCCTCTGGCTTCAATTGCCTTTTATTGAATTTCCCAAAGCAAATCGTATAAATATCCCATAAACATTCGAGGCTCTTACCTCTCAGTTGCACGAGACCGTTAAAGTGCAATAAAATACCAACGAGACGACAATATCAATCGACCAACAATGAGGATTCAATGAAAATTAAGGTTGCATAATATTGTCGTCACACTCCTAGAAAAGCTGAATAAGCACCGCGCTCGGGCTCATGATTTTATTATTACTCGTCACTCCGCGAGACACGTAGGCGTAAGATTCACCTGGTGATTCACGGCTGGAGTCTCGCGCAGCCTCGTATAACTTGATCGACTATTACGATAGTTCATTCCGATCCTCGTATAGATCTTGTTTATCTCCGCCGTGCGAGGAAGTCGTCATCCACTAACTGGAATTTCATAGTGGAAAGATGTTATTCATCCATTCATGAGGATATTTCAGAAACGATTATTTATCATCGAGTATCTCAGTTAATACATCAATTTTAAGCCTTTCAGCTTTTTCATGTTGAGTTTTATACCTTCAGGATTTTTAATTATGGCACTAAGCTTTGTCCGTACGTAAATCCCTCATAAAGCTGCTCATTGTTTTTTCTTTCCTTTCTTTTTTTTAAATTTTTTTTTTGAAGATTTTCATTCACACTGCACTTGTAAAATCCTCTTGCGAGTTGCGAAGACATAACAACTCATTACGAGTCTCGACTGTGAGAAAACATCTTCAAAAACAGGCGCCATCTTTCACAGACACGATTAAAACAAAAATTAATTTAGCGTGCAAAATAATTACAGCTGTATAACATGATTACAAATGACATTGTTGGCTTTGAAACAAAAAGTTACTTGGAATGTTAATGAAACATTTAAGTGAATTAATTCTAATCAAAGTTTGTTTGAACAGAGATGACTTAATAGGCAGGAGTCATCGGAAGTAATTTTCTTTTCAATTTTTTTTTATTTTATGATTCACGAAATGGGTTTGTGTAACAGTGTTTTATTTTGATCCGGCAGTTTATGAGTTCTTTGAAAAAAAATATCCTTTTTTTTTTTGGTAAGTTAGCCAGTCTTTGTCAGGAGGCGGTGATATAGTAGGAGCGAATTTTCGGGTGTGGTTGGTCGAGACGCGCCGAGTTAACAATGGGGCTTTTTGCGGGTGTCGATGTCTGTGGAGAATTTCGGAGGCAACGAACTGATACGTACACATGCAAAAGTGAGTGACTCGTCGGCGCCTCACCTAGCGTGTCCGCGCGACGACTAAATCAAGAGCCGTCTGCCACGCTAATTGCGCACAATTGAGCGTTTCGTACAACGATCATACGATCATTTTCATTCAAGTCAAATCGAAGAAAATCTACTGGGCATTTTGCAAAAACCAAAACCTACCATTTTCAAACGAGACATCTCTTAGGCAGTATTTTTTTGTTACAGAGCTCACTTTTATGTCACGTATATACCTTCGACGTAATAGACAATAATGACTAACATGTTACGTGCAGGAATTCTGGCCAATTGATCGCGCATATTTGTAGCGAACCTCCGCGATTGATTGAATCGAGGAATTTTTTCGCCCGACATTCTAACGATGCTTTCAGTTGTGCTTTTTTTGTTTCGGTTCTTGATGATTCTCAGTTTCCCGATTTTCCCAACTTATTTTCTCAATTATTTTCATTAGCGAGTTATTTCAATTTTTGCATGAATAAAAAACTGGTTCGCTATAGTTTCTGTCCGGAAATAGACCAACCGAGGAAACCTTTATCAAAGACCTTGTCTCGAGTTCGCGTTTGAATTTCCGCCGCAGTGGCTCAGATTATATTCCGGTCGTCGAGACGCTCGCAAGAGACTCCACGGTGTTTATTATTAGTAATGATTAAAATAATAATTAACGTACGTCTGTTTTGCGCCGCGAACTTTGCGAAACTCCAATTTTGTCACACGGAATTTGATAACAGCTAATGTAATTTATGCCCTATTAATTTAATCAGATTAATTCCACCCAACATTTTATCATGTTATATCCCTTCCGGGCATAATTCATTAGACTGAGACGACAACATTGATTTAGCTCGAAAATTTTGTAGTCTCGGAAAAACAAAGTCTTCTGGATGGTAGAAAAAAATGCATCATTTCAAGTTGATACATATATCTTTCCTTCTTCGGTAAACAGCGAGAATGAGAGTCAGTGAAATTGCACACGCTTTTCACACTCCTCGACTTACTTTTCTGACCTACGTCAATTACTTTGCGCTTAATTCCTTGTTTCAATTCAGAGTTTGCACTTTCTTTATTTTTTTTTCCTTCGCTGAGTCATTTATAAATGCGTCATTTAATGTTAGCCAAACATATACTCAATGACACATTTATTTTTGTATGACAAAAACTTTCCATCCAAACCTCGAGGATTCAGATTTCATCGGATCATCAGCGAAACACTTGACAATCAATTAAACTTTGTAAATCAAACCGTTTAGACGCGTGCTCACGAAAGCCGATGGCCTCGATCGAAGGTTCGTCAATAAATGAGTGCTTAATGTTCGACATGTGCGTTCCATTGACCACTTGCATGTTTAGGTTATATCAAATTCCCTATCGATTAACATCGGGTGTCTTATTTTCCTCTCAGACATTAGAATTAATGTGGCCTGTAATAACAGGTCACGCAAATCTTTTTATAGTAGAGCTGAAATAAAATTGTAGCTTTCTAATAATCGTCCGTTTGAACGAATAACAATTTCAATTTTATAATCGCAGAAAATAGCGAACGAAATTGATTGATGATTCATCGGCGAATAGTTCAAAAAATTACAAAAGTTTTTGATCTCTTGACAGGCTGTCAGACATGTTTTAGAAGTTGCAAACATTTGTATCATAGGAATTTGAGAGCAAATCGTAAATTGTTAGTTACTACTATACAACGTTAGTTACAGATAAAATAAATTATATAGTTGGTCTAACTATGTCAGTACCTCTCACGTAATGCATCATCTGAATATATAAACAAACGTTTTTTTATATACCTGTTGTAACTTATCACTTTTGCTGAACTTTTTCAATTTTTTATAACAAAACCAACATCCATTGACGTCGTATATTTTATTATTGTTTCATACATCAGAATCGATCTCGATTAAAGTAGCCCAAAAATAATATGTCACGCAGATCTGTGTTATGATACATGTGAAAAAAAATTAACATCTGTATGATATTCAAATAAGGTGTCCAAATTCATGGTCCCTACAAAAGTCATAAAATCAAACGACCGTCAGCCCCGTTGGAGAATATGATCAGAGATGTATATACGATAACATGTATTTACTCTGGGTACACGAAAGTATGCAAATTTTATTTATTTTGCTTCGACGAGTAATACTTTATGGAGACAAGCTTGTGGTTCAAAGACTGTTTCTAAGGGTGTATTTTTCTTTTGCAATTCAGTACCACATATGGCTACACGATGTGGACTCGGATCATTGATACAACGAAGAAATTCTAAATCAAATTTGACGCTAGGAATGGTCCAGGAGTTGTTTCTACAACTCCTTTGTATATGTATTACAAAACTACGTTCCTCAAAGATCAATATTCTGATTTAATTTTGTGTAGCTGGATCTTTGATGTTTTACATATAAAACCATTGCTTTGACATGAAAAATATGTTTTTATATTGCAAAAAAAAAAAAAGATTCTTTTCGTTCTTTCCCTCGTCATTCTCGCGCTGAAAAAAATGTTATATTTAAAAATAAACAACAGTCTGCAGCCGCACGTAAAAAATTCTATTGTTTCCATTATAATTGCTCATCAATACATTTTTTTCACAAAGGTCACATTCGCGTTTACGATTGTTCAACTATTTTTATTGTGGCAAAAAAGCCACGAACAATAATCGTTAAAAGTTTTCTCGTACACGCTTGTAGTCTTTTGTTTCCGTACGCCTGCATGCTTGTAATATAAAAACCTATCTATCATCGTTTGTATAACGATCCTCGGCGAAAAAATAATGTTTCCGGAAAAAACGTTTTTGTAGTCGCACTTTTCAAACATTCCAAAATGTTTTTCAATATTAAAAAATATGGGAAAACATTTAACGTTGTTCGTTTCTTTTTTCTCGCACTGAAACATTACTTTTCGATGTGCAGTTTTTTCGTCACCGTGACGATTCGAAAAATCCCGTTGTAAACCCCGCTGTTTGATTTTCCTCGCTGACTTGTAGTTTTTTTTGCCCACGGTTGCGTTTGATAAAGTTTCCGCGGGCTAAGAACTCTTAGATTCTTAAAACTTGGCAAGTGTTTTCCCGGCAATGCCGCTGATTAATTAGCATCCATCATTTTTATTACGCTGCAATGCAGATGAAAAGCTCACGAACTTTTCGCGAACTTTTTTTTGTTCCAGGTCTTCTCTTCTAGCGGGGAGAAAAACAAACCGCATGTCAAATGAGAAACGATCTTAAATTGGCGCAATGAATTATTTTACAATTTGACTGTTTTACATAACAGCACACGTATCGAGATTCGATTCGAGACTGACTTTAATTAAACGTTTATCGACTGATTCTGAAAGAGACTTGTTGTACAAAATGAAAAGCAACAGTTTTGCAATTAAAATTTCAAACGCGAACTTGAAATGTCGCGTACTCTCGCTCTGTTCCTTTCTCAGAAAACGACGGTGATTCGGCTTTTGAACATTTGAAATTCAATGACCCGTTAAAGAGTCAATTAAGTCGAGGTAAGATTATTGAAATTTGAGAAGTTTTACTGTACGTTTATTCTGATGTTCGAAAATTAAAAATGGATTTGTGAAAACTGATTTGAAACTTCTTTTTTAATTTCTTTTTATAAACAGTTTCTAAAAGCATGGCTGTTAGAGAGGTTGTTCTCGTAATCATTTTTCTCTAGTCGGAAATTTGCTAAGATTACATAACAACTCGATGAACTTTTTGATAATGTTCGTGCTCCGGCAGCTGTTTCGTCTCCGAAGATAAAGTTGGTAGCCTGTCGGCAGCAGGGTGTGTTTATCCAAGGCGGTGTGGAAAATGAAAACACGTTATTAGTGCCACGAAAAACCATAACGTAACGTGCAAGCCGGACGTAAAAAAGTTTTCTTTAAACCAGAACAAAAATTACAAACGCAATAACGAATAATCTTTTTGCGGAGACCTTCGCTCGGTTCCCCCGAGGGATCGTAAATGTAAATAACAGAACATTCAGAAATATATGTATAAAAATACAATTTCCACGATTTGTTCGCGCACTCGCTGTTACTTTAGCCCGCAAAACTGTTTACAAACAAAGGCAACCGAGGTTTGTTCTGCAATTTCGTACGAATTGAAGAAAAATAGACTTTTTGTTCGGATGAGAGCTTGCGGAAAGTAATTTTATGATACCTGCTGTAATAAAATCGTAAAAAGGAGAGAAAACAAAATATATTCTACGACGATATTTACTTACATTTTTTAAAAAGTCAAAATAGCAAAGGAAGCTGAACTGAGGTTAATATTTCGAGCAAATGTTTTTTTTTTCTTTCATACACATGATGGCGGAGGACAAACGAAACCAAGTGTGTTATTAATGTTTCGTATTAACAACAAGTTGCTGTTAATGTAAATATGAAATGTAAATTTCTTGCCAAGCCCCGTGGGACATTAACGTTTGAAACATAAAGGGCCTTTTTGGCATAGTGTGTGACGTTATTCAGCGCTCGCATTAACTTAAACTGCTTGCGTCGAGTTTGAAACTGTGGCCCATTGTTGAGCCGGGAATAGATTTGGATCTGGTTGCAACGTCAAGAAGTCGACTTCCTTTGAAGACACTCGGTCATGGAATTAATGCTTTTTTTTCATCGTCCTTTGCTCCAGCCGTGTGTACAACGAAAATATACAAACACTTGTCACATGATTGTGCCATTTTTCAGATACAATTTCAAAATAATCTGCCAAATCTCTGGAAACGTTCCAATGGATGTGAAACTTCTTTACGTAAAATACTACATTTATTTTTATACATTTTTTCACATTAAAATTAATTCATTTGTTTCGACTTTCAGATAACGTTTTACGGTAACTAAATAAAATGACATCTCAAGATACAACTGTTCTTGGAAGTTGGAAGACTATACACTTTTGCAGAGAGCACTTTTCAGTTTTCACTTTAATGTGTTCTTCTGAGAAGAAATGTAATAATAATAATTTGGTCACTTTGAAGAAAAAAAAAGTGCTCAAGTTCGTCAAGGACGGCCCTGTGTATTTCTAATTACAGCCAATTGGACAATAAGAGCAGGAGGCTCGAGTCTAATTATTCAAATCGCGCCGATGTTAAAATTGAAGAAAGTGTGTATGAAAGATGCGAAAAATTATAGTCATTAATCGGATGATGGACGGTTATTCGGTTGAGTGTAAGAGATTCCTTCGCACATTGGCAATTAAGTTGCTCTGGATGACAATTTTGCAAGAAACGCGGCCATCACATTTTGGAATATTTTTGTCGGCTAATTTTGGTTTCCAGCACATCTCTCCTTCGCGAAAAGTTCCGAGATTTCTATCGCTGAGAGAATGTAATTTCACGGCGATTCAGCGATTTGCATAATCGCGCCCGAGTTTGTCGCTAAAAGTCCGACTTCTTCTAGCGGCCAGAAACTTGCGCTAAATGCAATCGTGTATCTTTGTTCAGCGAGTGTTTCACCGCGATGCGCTAATTATTTTCGTGTTTATGAAACAACGGGTCGAGAATTTTCTTAGCTTGTTTTATGAGCACGAACGACATCTGCTGTTGACTTGATGAAACAAATTTTGCCAATTCCATTTTCTACTGAAACAGTTTTTTAAGCTTTACTTCCTTGAGTTGATTTGATTGACTGGCTTAGCTACTTTATGCTGATTAAAAGCAAACATTTACATCCAACGAGGAAATATACTTTTCAATTAAATAATAATAATTATCTTTCGTTCTGTTGAATCAAGAAAAAATTACAATAAAAATTTGAAAATTGAAACGGTTGTAATACTTGTTACATTATTATTTCTGTTAATTTTATAGATAACACATTTTTTTAACATGAATCAGAGTGGAAAGAATGAAACAATAAATTTTATCGTTCTCAATTCTAATCTAAAATTAAACAAAGCCGGTTAATCAATTGAATTGAATTCGACCATTATATCAACTGACATTAATTTAAAAAAAAAAAAAAGAAAAAACAGAACGACCGACGCAATTTTTCTCAGTACAGAAACTTAAAAGAAAAGTTAGATCATGAAAGAATAAGGCGGACTTCGTGCGAAGCGTTTTAGCGTCGGTGTAATGCATTTTATAACTTCACTAAAATCTTTTTTTTCTCCCTTCCTTTATCCCCGACCATCGGAAATGTTTCCGACCGGCGCCACTGCTGATGTGACTAATCCCACACCGCACGCAGAGGAACAAAAGTTTGTTTTTTTGTTTCACGTTTTTTTTCCGCCCAGCCCCGAACAAACAAAACTTTGCCAGGCGAACGAACGAAAAATCACTAATTTATTATTGTAAATTCTCAAAGCCGATGGGATAAACAAAAATTAAGAGGAATTAAACGCTGACGTGATAGCGCTAATTTTAGGTCCAACTTTTTTTCTCATTCGCTCGAATTGACGCTGCTGCTTTAGTTTTCGTTATTCGGGAGCAATATAATTACCTTGCAACGCTTTCATGAATAATTGTGTCGTAACAATCTGACGCAATACTTTATCCGGGACTTTTTGGTCTATTATCGACTTCTCCGCGGTTTGTGTTTATTAATATATAGCGGCGGTATTTAAATTTAATGGATATGGATTTACATGCAAAGTGCACGAAATCCCACGGTTATTTTCGCAAAACTCCGTATCCTGCTGAGATGAAAATACAAATAGAAATATATTGTGAAAGGAACCGTTGGAAATATATATCGTATCAAATATCATAACTTTTTCGTCCAATTTGTTTTTTGTTTTCGCTTCAGATTGTCAATTTATTTTCACTATGGATAATCGTGTTTCTGTAAGCAACACAAATGGGAGGGAGGAGAAAAGTAGAATACAAGAAACGCATCACATAAAGCACAAGTTCGCTTAGGTATAGCAAAATGGGAAACACTGAATAGGGCGAACTGAGAATCACAATTTAGGGTACGTGCTCAGAATTTTCAATAGACGGTACGGCCCCACCCCATTTGTTATTATCTTCTGATGAAAGAGTCATCGCAGATTCCTCCGCACAATTCGGCAAGGGAAGTTTATTCAACAGGCTATAAATAACCTCGGAAAGAGAAAAATCTCAAATCATGTCCGATCAGAGTCGAACAACAAACAAATCAATCGATTGTCCACGGACTTGATCGAATCATCCCTGGAACAAGGGACTCAATGGTAATTCCATTATCGCAAAGTTCAAGTCGAGCCTGTCAAAAGTGGCTGGAACCGATCAGCATCGAATTCCACTCGACAAAGTCCGGGCGGATTCGCTGCCAAAGAGCGTTATAAATCTCGGCGCCGGGGCGGTCTCATCGATCACCTCGCGAATCGTTACAAAGCCCCCCGCAATTCCGAACGATTCGGCCAGCTGGGTCGCGATAATTTCGACTTCGGCCGCTGTATTGACATTTATTTCGTGACCGATCTCCATTGTTCCGGACTTTCATTGCGCCTTCCGCCTGGCTTCCCGAACGAACATCCCTGGAAGCCCTTTCCAATTTCCAGGACGCGTGTCGCGTCGGCCAGATGGCTTGTACCTTCGGCTGCACGTGTTCGGCAATCCATGTGGGCTCTCGGGTCAGCGGAGCAAAGGACCGCGATCGAATGCGGGATATATGGCTTTTGAAGTCGAACAAGGGTATTATGTCACCCGGCTTCGGCAACCTGGCTGGTCGATTTTATTGGCCCGAGAATGACGCCTAGAAAGTGCCCGTTCATGGTACCATTCAAACAAGGAGCTCGAGATGAACTTGTTTTGAACGCTGGCGGCTTTCGAAACGATGGTTACGTTTGTCCCGCACGTGGGCTGGTTCGGTTTCGGTTGGAATTTGGCGTTTGAGATAAGTTTCAAGCTGGCACTGCCAGGAGATATTGTGATCGAGATAAAGAGTTAGGAGAGGATTACACAGCCCCATTGATGCTGATTAAAGAGGGGTTGATCCCGGAAGGTAAAATAAGAATGAGGGTAGCAAGTCTATAGATGGTTCCAGACTACATTGGGTCGATGTCAGGACTTAATTAACTGGAGAGAATTCATGACTTCTTTTTTTTCAATCTCATGACGGTCATCTTTGTCATTGGCTCTCTCCGAGTTCGATCACCCAAGAAGCCATTCGCTTCATCAGTTGTCTGTATTTAGCTTCTCCTTTTCACGATTCGTTTCTCAATCATCATCCTTGTTCCGTTATAAGTTCGTTTCATAGATGAACGTTTTCATCGTTACCTTCGTTTTTTCTTCTCGAATCTAACAATGACGCAGCTGAAAGTTTCTGCGAGCAACTTTATAGTTGTTAACCAATTGTGAATAAACTCTTCTCGGTTTGTTTTCCAGTTGAGATGTCTTTCCATGACACCGTGGCCCTTATTCGGGTTGGCTTCGTGCTTGATCTATCACTCAATTTAATCATTTCTTATCTCGCTGCTGCTCATCTATCACTTTCATCAGTTTAATTACCAACGGCCAATAAAACATTTCATTTTACAAGTTTATTTACAGTTCCCCTTTCTATTTCTGTTGTTTTGATACTGCTACCAATCAAATGATTACTGTTGGCGGTCTTCGTCGTTAGTCCTTTTTGCTTTCTTTTTAATTACTGAAAAGAACATTGTACATCGGGGAGAAACACACTTTCTCGCGAGCTGTGTGTATCAACTATAAAAACTATTGTGACTATTTATCCGACTGTCTCTCACATTCATCTCGAGTTTTTTTTATATTTTTTTATTTTTCATCCGAACAAAGTGGAGTCAAATGTCACAACGGAGTGAGGAAATGTGTGCGGCACTTCGATTCGCAATAACACAACGTCCAATCTGTTGCCCAACTATTTTATAGTTCCACCGCCATAACTTGTCGTTACAGTTAATTATTGCGGCAGTAGAGAGCTCGGTGTGTCGCGTTAAATGTTACTCCCAAGCTAACAAATGATTTACGTAATGTCTTCATGCTATTGTTATAATACATCAAAATGTCAAACTGAAACTGCATCACCGTTGGCTGCCGCGAGCAAATTTAATACAGATTATATACGTTTACCAATTTTCCGGTACGACTTGCGGTGGCAAAAATTTTTTGCCACCTGATTTTCATATTTCAATCATTTTGCAAGCTGCCTTGAATTGCGGCTACAAATACGACGGCAATGTGTCTTTTTGCATGAATAAGATAACAGTTTGGAAAATTCGTTTTCAAGTTCGACGCAAAAATGGGACAAATGGCGCGTTTTCGGCAAGCTCGGATCTCGGTTGGGATGGTAGTAAGCAGTGGTAGGAAAAGCGTTAGGGAAGAAGCACTGTGGCGCAACGAAGACAGAAGAGAAGTAATAAAGAGCGTATTTTTGAACCACGCTCGCTGCAGACTGCCAGCATGTGCTTGTCTCCACGCTAGGGAGTGCGGATCGGGGAGAATAAAAGAGTCGAGTAGTAGACTGTTAATATTTAGAGTCAAGTCGAGCAACATCCGTATCATCCACTCGGAACGTTCAATCAGAAACTGAGATGATTTTAAAATCACTTTTTCGTTCGTTCAATTCTTTAAAAAAACAACGAAAAGGTGAAAATCAAAGTTGACTTTTTATTCCAATATTGATTTTTGTGAGTGTAAATAATAACGTATTTTTTTTAGAAAAATGAAGAAGAATATCTGATAATGATAAATTATTTTTAAAATTCTTAAAAATTGTAACAAATGAAAAATTCAATAATTGTCAATCAAAGTTTTGAAATAAAAGAAATCAGATAGTTATAGAATGGCATATTAAGCAAAAATTCCTAGCTATAATTAAGCGCCTCATTTAGCATTACGATTTGTCATTACACTTCATCAATTTCTATACTTCCCACGAAATGGCATTTAAATTTTAAAACAGCGAAAGGCTATTATTCCGCCTAAATAGTCCACAATAAAAAAGAAAATCACGTGAACAGGTATTGGCAAACAACGAATCTGAAGTCGGAAGACACGATCCGAGTGCCCGAGCACGGGCATCTCGAACCATTTATCGTAAATCCATTACTAGAGAAACGAAATTCAATTTCCCCCGAACGCTTTGTTACTTAATGTTGGACGACAGTTTGAACAGCGTATATAGGGTGTTGAAAAGTGCACCGAAAATAGTTCCCCCAAACGACACGGATCGCTCAGTAAACGATCTGCGCAATTATGGTTATGAATTATCGTCCAACTATAATTCGGTAGGACTGCGTGAATAAACTGATATGATGAAAAGCTAGTTCACTCGCGACCACTTCGGTCGGCGATGTAAAAATAGTTTAAATGGCCCTGACAAAATGTTTGTTTTTTTTTTGCAGACGTTTTTTTTTTTTTTTTGGATCGCAGCGGTGTTTACTGCGAAGGCGTGGTAGATATTTGCAGCGTTGGTGAGTCGAGAAGTGAGAAGTTTTATTTGTTACAATATTTACATATTTATGAAACGGAGAAAATTGGACATAATCTTTTCTTATGGCTGAGAAAGTTTTGAGAAAAAGTGCGAAACCGAGCCGGAAACAAAAAGAGAATTTTATTTTTTTGTCATGTTCCAGAATGAATTTCAATAATAAAAATAATCGGTTTGTCTTAAGGCGTTTAAATTGATCACGAGTAACGTGTTTCTAATAACACAAAGTAAGTGTCGCGTAGCCCAACATGTGTTCTTTATTTCGATAAATCCTCGGAGGATATTTTCGGTACGTTATTTGACGTCTTCAATATTGTACCAAAAATAGACAATACACATTTCAGAGAATTTAACTGACTATAGAAAATAATATTTGACAAATTAATTTGTTAACGTTGAAACAACGTGCGACGTTCAAATGAAAATGTTTAAAATAACAACTGAAAAAAAACTCAAATTTACTTAACAGGTACTTCAAATTCGTTCACTGAATGAAGTGAAAATATTTAATTCAAATTTCACAGACGTGTTTTTATTCACAAATATTTGTATTGGTCCTACAGAATACATAATTGAAAACGTTTTATCATCACTCGAAAAACATTATAATTAAAATTTGTGTGTCTTTGCTTTTACAGCTCCATAAATTTAAATGAAAGTAAATGTAACTCAAAAAAACTTTTCAAAAGGGAGCACAACATGTCATACACTCTTTTTTTTTACAGTGTATGATTTTTCATTAACAAGATACCGTTTCCAGCTTGATAAATTTTTAATTAAAATGTTCCCCGGATGTTCTCGGCAGCAAAAAGATTTTTTAATTCAAGATAAATCAGTTGTTAACAAAAGAGTCAGTTATACTATTCAGATTAACGAAAATTAAAGCGGTATTTGATTTGCACAAGAGCTCGCAGTCGGGCTACGCGTGTAGCTTCATGTTCATCATTAAACAAAAATGAATCAACTCGTAGTATATATGAGTTATTGACAAACGTGCCGGGGACATTGTTGGTTAATTGGAATACGCAAAAACCGCAGATCCATTCTGAAACACATTTCATTATGCTTCCATTTATGAGACGAAAGTCAACCCCAGTTTTGTGTGGCGCACCTGCGCAAACAATCGCGCATCTCCAGTTTGAACAGATGCGAACAAATTTTACATGACACCCGCTCATTATCACGTCGCACGCAATTATATTTTGGAAAACGCAATTATATATTACGTCTGTCTCCTCTCCCCCCCTGGGGTACGTGGTGTAATTTGTGTCCGTTATAAATCTCGGACGACAGATGTCGCACGTATTCCTTGTACCGATAAAGTTGAAGCTGTTATAATTCATGGCAACGACCGTGCATATAATTCTCGATGAGCTCGCGCGCCCACACCTATGCAAGTTGTAGCCGTCCTACGTCTGGCACGAGCCTCCTTCGAGCGACAGTCCTATTGGGCTCAACGCTCTTGACCTCGCGCTTCTAAGCTGTGAATAACGACACTCCTATGCTAATCCCATGATTGAGACTTCCTCTATTAGAATTGTTCTACACGAAAAATTCCAACTTTTTTTCAAATGTTATTCTTCATTATCAATTTGACGAGCGCAATTTTTCAAATAACCATTTCTAGGTCTTTAGGTTTGGTTTGAATAATTTTCAATTGCAAATTATCGCAGATGACTTTATGGTTAAAAAGTTATTTTACATAACTATTTAGCATTGTGATTATAATTTGATGCATAATAGATCAATTCAGTCTTTGGAGTTTTTGCCTTGCAACATGTGCTTGGTGCTTATAAAAATCAATATGTAGTTAAAAAGTGTTCATATTCGTAAAAAGTTATTTGATATTGAAATAAGCGAGGAAGATTTTATTTATTGAAAATAAATTACTGTATGATTTTATCGAGAATTTATTTAACTTTTTTTTATCGATTGGTTAGCCTTTTTGCAGCGGTAATATTTTTCAGTTGACTATTACACAAATGCTAAAGTTTGAACGAATTTAAAGTCCTTGCCCTAAAAAAATGTTAAAAACAGTAGAGAGAGAGAGAGAGAGAAAAAAAATCAACTCTGTTTGTTAAAGTTTGGGTTCTGGAATAAAAATTTTTTGTTAGAATTTTAATGGATGTCTCTACATTTTTGTCAAGCATCCAAGTCCGAGTGTATGCAGTAACAGGATCTATATACAACGAAACTGAAAATCGATCGCACATCCTTAAACGCAGTCATATAAAGCGACACACGTTCTTTTCTTTGTTTTAACAACAATCCCCGAGTCTTTATTAATGTTTTTTTTTGTCAACAAACAAACTATTTCCACATTTCCAACGTATTCTAACGTTTTGTTCTTCTCCTAGCAAAGTTTTAAAATTGGTTAACTGCTCTTTTACCGGGAAGAAAATTGTTTGTACATTTTAGAAGCTTACTGTTAAGTTGTACTCTTTCAAAGCTCTCTTCTTCGAACGAGCGACTGCTCAGACTGGGAAAAGCGCGTTTCGATCGTAAATTTGACTTGGAAAAGACTTGGTGGAAGCGTGGTGGGCATTGGAGATTCTATGTAGGCCGGAGACAGATTACGTCGCAGACGCGTAAATGGGATTTGATTTTGAAACGCGGGCGGATCGATACACGGAAGCTAAGTGGAGCATGTCGGCCGTTTTCTTTACGGATTATTGGTATGACACGTGGCACTTTTGCATGGTACAGATTGCCCGTTGCAAGTGAACCTTGCGAGAACGATAAACCTACATTGGCTTTACGCCATAAGTTTTAACGCCGCGTTCTACTTCGACTCACGAACACCAATAGCAATTAATAAAACCGCGCTGATGAACATGCGTGCTAGTACGTTTTCAAGTAATTGATAAGTTACTCCCGAGAGCACTAATCTCGTATCCAACTGCTGCGACGAATATAATGTATCAAACCACGTGAAAGGTTCTAACGGCACTGCCGCGAACATTTTACAATCAGATATATAGTTCTTATAACGTCACATTACTGTTAAAATTACTGTAAAGTAATTTCAAGTATTTCCATTTTAAGATAAAGTTTTAAATTAGAGCAAATTTATACTCTAACTCGGTTGCTGTATCTTTTGAGAATATTTACTTTTGGAGTTTTAATTTGAAATGACAGCATATACTATTCAAGTTAAACTTCAATTGCCAAGTTCAACTTTATTTTACTAGCATATTTGGTTTAAAATTCAACTTCTATTTGTAGTGTAGAATGTACATCAGTGGCTTAGAAACAAAATCAAATAACTCAATTTTTTAATTTAAACAAATGTTCAGGTTGATGATTCATTTTTTTATTTAATTTATCATACCAAAATGTTTGTCATTATTGAAGAATTATTTTCTGAAAATTTTCTGAAACTGAGTTATCTTTTTTTTCTCATCACCATCAGACCCTTGATATTTTTTTATATATCTGATACATAAAACGAGATAATAATAGAAAAAATCATGTTTGACATATATACTTGTTTATATGCACCCATATATACTAATTTGAGTATAGACTATACGATTCTATATAAATGACTTATACATAGAATATAAACGAGTAAATTTTAAATATAGCAAATATACGTAAAATATATTTTACAATATACATCCACACAAACATATATTTGAGGGAACTTACATCCATATATTCGTTCATCGAATTATATATGCGGGATGTTTCATCTGGCTGGGTACTTTCAGAAAATTCGTTCCACTGATAAGATTTTCTTTTGCTTACACACAACTCAACCTGACAGATGAGTCACAATGGCACGCTGATTCAGTTGTACAGTGACAAATCGGTTATGCAATAAACTTCTACGACATTATTCCTAAAACGTCTTACTACGATCCAAGTTTAATGGAACATTTCATTCACGGGACGCTTTACATTATCGCGTCGAACAAAATATCTTATCTCTCGTCGAGCGTTAACTTCAACTCACTCTTACAATCCATTCTCATTGCGTATTACCGGGTGAGGAGAACGCGCCCGTTGTTCGGCCCAATTGTTCCATCCAACTTTGACCCCCTTGGATTTGTGCTAGATGTCAGAACTTTGACGGGACTAAAAGTCTAACCTCATCAGTAGTCGTAACGTGTATGCGGTAATATCATTACTGAAAAAACAAAAGGCACCAATGGCAGGGGGGGGGGGGTCAAAAAGGAACGTCAGAAAGGAAGTAATGAGGGTTCGGCGCACTTTGTGGTGCCTGTCGCCAAGTTGAAGCTCGCTACCGAATGAATATTACGGATCTCTTTAGCGGACAATCCAGCGTGCAGAATAGAAGAAAGGAGCCCCGGTGCTCTGTGCTGCTATGCCGAATTGTTGGGCTGATTAAGCTATTAGCTTTACAATGGACCACTTTGTGCGCGAGGCCACGTAGTTTCGAGCCCTATAAACATTCTGCCGATGTTCAAACGACGACGTTAATTCTCTCGCTGGGCTTGCAAGCGGAATTCGAGCCACAAATATACATAACAGTGATGCGAGGCATTTGTTTCATTGTTACAAGTTTCTTGAATATCTGCGGACAGTATCAATGACATCTGGGACTCTATTACAATTTCGGGCAGAAATTTATTCGATCGCGTTAGTTCGAACGTTAAACGTTGTAAATCATGAGTGGTGCGCTTTCTGGCTCAAAGTTTTGCCTGGGAGGTATTAAATCACAACTTGGTTGAACGTTTGTACAACGAGGAGGAGGCAAAAAAATTGTTCTCACCAGTTTCACTTTGATCTAACTGGAGAAAAGTTAAGTGACACTTCGAGAGTGAATGAACAAGAGACCTTTTTTTTCCTCCCAAGTGTATCCTAAATATCGAGACGACAAAATTCTGTTTCAACTTGGGAGATTAACAACGTTTGGAATTATTCAAATTATAAAATTAGATACAAAAGCATAATTCACAATGTATTCTCGCATAAATCAACACGAAATCTAAATGACTTAGAAATTCGTTTCCTGTTTTAGCACACTGTAGCTAAATAAAAAAACAAGCGGGAGATTTAAATAACAAATTTTGATTCGATTTGCGGAAAGGTCAGTATGCGATTTAAATCTTTTGATAAAGACTTGAAACAAAGTTTTCCATACGGGGTTTGTTAATTCTTTCAGTTTTGTTGCAAAAAGCGGATGTTTACTGCAATTTTTTTCGATGCAATTATATGTTAATTTTATTTTATACGTCCAAGTCGTGCAATGCGGGAGACAATTGTTTTGGTAATAGAAAACGGATACGTTTGGCTTGTTTGATGCGTTTTGGTGATTATGGGGTAGAGGGAATAAATACTCTCTTTGTTTATACACTCAATGAACGACTGGGCAGATCCAATGGCAATTAGTGCAATTAATGATCTGTAAAGTGTGTAATGTATAAGAAGATGATAATTTATTCATCCTCGGTTAAACATTGCTCTGGAGTGGGTACGTGTGTTACGTGTCATTGTGCATTGTGCTCGTTCTTTGCAAGTTCACTGGGGACGACTCATGTTTACAAAAGGCTCTGGCTGCATCTGTTAAACAGATTATATTACCTCGATTAAGGTGCGTGAACCCCTGCAATCAATGCAATTCACCAATGTTCAATTCTGTTTGTGTTTACAGTTGTCCAGGTACAAAAAATTGCGTCACTTTTTACTTAAAAGAAAAAGAATGAAAAAAAAAAATTGAAAATATACTTCTGTGATGATAAAACTCGAGCAATCATTTCAATATCTTGACATTTGACATCTTATCTTACGTTTTGATATTTCAAAATGTAGAATAAGTGAGACGAGGAGATACGAGATCTTTTGGCAAAAATTGTTTGTTACGAGTGTTTTTATCAATTGATTTACCACAAACTTTGATGTGTGACAAAGCAAAGTGCAACTTGTATCCTGTGTGAAAAAGCTTTTATTCTGGTTGCCACATTCTGAACGCCAGTTCGCAAGTTTAGCGACCTTGGTTAGATGAAACTTTTGGCAGAAATTAAATGATAGTTGCAACAACAGTTCAAGGACAGTTATCCAGATAGCATATATGTGTTCATTGAAAGTTTGCCGGGTAAACAAGCGTTGCGCTTCCCCGTTAACGAAGAGTCAGCGAATTTTACAGTTACGCTTCAACTCGGCGTACAAAACGCACGATGCGGCTCGTTAACGGACCAGCCGACCCTAATCGAGGATAGCCTTAATGCCCACCTACATATGATCCTCCGCGACCCACATTTGCGTAATTAAAGTCCAGATTCATCCTCCTTTTGCAACATTCGGAACAAGACCTTTGACCTGGTTCTCAAAAAGGGGCTCCCAAAGCCGCAGTTAGATATCATTTGATCACTTTTCTAATAATTTTCCTGCTACTGAAAATGAATGTTACGTTATGCGAATTGTTGAACGTATGAAATTTTGAAACTAGACCCTTTACTTATGGCAGCAATTCAAATTTTCGGTTAAGCATATACCTTTATTTATGTATAAAATAGGGTACCATGTTGCTAATTTTGCAGACAGTTTACAATCTCCTCACGATGAAGCGAACACAGTATGACTAATGAAGTTTAAGCTGATAAAGCTGGGTCATCCAAAATTCATCATAGGATTATCTATGGACGTTATGTATGCGATGCATTTTGAATTAATTTTAAGAACGCTTTTTTTCATTCTTAATTATATAATGACAGTAACATTCGAAACGTCTGCTTGAGATAAGATTCATAAATAATAAGTTTTCATACAATCTTAATAAATAAAATAAATAACGTTATCCTTATATTCCATATATATTATCTAACACATATCATTATATTTATATGATTATTAATATATGATTTTTTTTCTAAAGAATTTTATGAACATTTCAAAAGTAAAGTTCAAAACTGATGTATAAAAGATGAAAATTGAAGAGTGAATGAAATTAAAATATAAATTTGTGTTAATAAAATGATGAATATTTATTTACTAATTTTTGCAGTTTATGTATATTTATCGTTGAGCAGAAAGATTTTTTCGATCGTTTGTGAAAATACAAAGTTCTCTGTTTCGTTGAACCGTGCTGTTATAATTGTATGCAGCTGTTTGGGGGGCAGGTGCGGGCGCGTGTGCTGCATCTATCGTTTGCAGTTGGTATTAGGAGATTTCCAAAATAACATTCATTCAGTGTATGTTCACATGCATCGCGTACAGGATTAGAGTCTAATGCCTGTTCAAATTTGTTTGCCCCTTTCCAATCGTTCTGAATTGCTTCCTGCTAGAATTTCCCAATCGATAATAATCATAGCTCCTTTTTACTTCTTTTCGCTTTGCACTTTTCCGCAACGACTCCCGTCCAATTAATTTGAGGCAGGGAAAACGTTCTTGCGTAAATGTCAATAAGCACAACCAAGGTGCGATCAAATTTCTGAAAAGTCGATAAGGATTTCTGCGAATCACTTTCACGAACAGCGAGGAAAAATGAGTCAGAATTGGCTGACACACACGTGTGTGTCAGCCAATCACTCCGCTGCCTTTCTTCGCAGACGCGAATGTGTATCCTCGTAAATTTTCATCCGTTCGTCGGCCAGACAATGGACCTAAATTCTATGACGAGCTTTGTTAGCCATAATCTCTCGTCGAGTTATTTCTCTCCACTTATATATGTTTTGACAATCAACATCGCCTCCATATTTTTTTTCCGGGTACGTGTTTTTTTTTTCGTCGCTTTCATTTCTTTCTTTCTCCTCCTCCGATTCGCTATAACAAAAGACTTAATTGAAGACGAATGGTCAATTGAAGGCTATATCTCTCTTTATAGAAACGGTCACTGTGAGTCAATAAACAATCGTCATGGCTCGCGCGCGGTGATTTGTCAGGCCGAACAATGCGAGCCTTGTCCGTCCACCTTTTCCATCATTTTCTCTCGTGCAATCGCGTCGCAGGATCTCGTCGGGTTTTCTTCATTAAAAAGGTTGTGGTCAAAACACGCTTTGCATGCTCGGAATAATAAAGCGTCACGTCAGAAAGTGTTCGAGCCGCGCGTGTCTTTATATCACACCCTATAGAAAAGCACACAAGCGGACCACTATTTTGCCACTTGAGGGCAACGTGCTGTCGAACTTTTCTGACGCCTTCATGAAACCCACTTGAGTTTATTTTCGAAGAACGCGACAATGAATCGACGGGGGAAAGTATGTACACAAACTTCTCGATGAGTATGTTAATAAGACAGTGATGTATCTGCTCGAGGAGAGTCAAAGGTGAAAAAGTTGTAATGATCCGGATGACAAAGGAAATAACTTCGTTTGAAATCGTACGTCAAATGCCTTTTGGCGTTACGGATTGTCTTTATCTCATCAAGGAAGTTTTAATTAACAAAACTTGATTGTCAAATGACTCACGTTCAAATGTTTCTCGGTGCATATAACTTTGAGTTACATAATTTTGATTTCGTTTGTGCAAATTAACATAGGTGGACATTTGGAACTTTTAAATTCAAATTTTGAAAAAAATTAAATAAACATTATGAAAGAAGATAATTCAAAGTATCGAAAAATGCATCAGTAGACTTTATTTTGAATTTTTATTATTAAAATTGTTGTGATTCTTTGTTTGCTAGGATCTTTATTTTAACTTGAAAAAACAAAGAATGTTTATTGAAATTATTCAAATTACCACTCAGGGTCTTATTAGAAGAATCATGTCCGCCCCTAAATTACAATTACACGCATGACAATTGCAAAATTACAACGTAATCGAAACGAAATTACGATCATCCGTTTATGAATAATCATGTTATAAAATAATTTCGATGGTATTTTTAATTTATAAATAAATTGATCGTTGATTACCAATTTCTTGATAAATTGGTTCTTATAACTTCATCAGTCATTCAAACAACAGCTGTTTTATAATTGCATAATTACACACAATATTCAATCTTATATAAAATATCGATCTTGAACGTCGTCGTGATTTTAACGTTCAACGTTCTTTTACATCGAATAAATGTGTTTATAACGTTCTTTTATATTCTTAATTAATCAAGGCACTTTTTTAATTTGTTCCTCATTTGTTTTGTTATTTGCTATTTTTTCTTATCAAATTTGAAAGCCAGTAAAAGTACAAAAAAATCAAAAAAATAACTCGAATCACTCGTATTATTTTGCTATTTTATTCGCGTCTCTGTTTTAACGAAATACCACTCTCGCCATCCCTTAAATACCGTTGACAATTAAACAAAATTCTTTTTTTTTCTGCAACGTCGCAATTAAGTTGGAGATAAGATCTACTGTCACAAAACGTGTTATTTACTGACCAAAGTCTGCGAAGACCAAGAAAAAACTTGACTTCTTTTTTCCATATAATCAGCTAATGTTTCGACATTTTATACTGCTTTTGCCAGCCAATTTCAAATGTGTAACAAGATTCTTTTCCATTAAACAATGGCAATAACAGTCATTTCAATTTATAGAAAATCAACGAAAAAAAAAAAAAAAAACACGGAATTTGACTTGCAGATTTCGAAATTGAAATTTCGTTTGTTGTACAAATATCTATAAAACATTGTTGATAATTGTTTGCATGTTGAATTTTTATTTCAACATGTAAACTAATTTCGAACCCGTTCATTATTTGTTTGTGTGCTCACGTATGAAGTGCAGAATGATGGATTCGAACTTTGTTTAATCCAATTGATTAACAATATGCAGTACTATAATAACAATAGTTTAAATGCTGAGTAGTTCAATTGGTAACTGAATTCGGAATTATCAACAAACAGTGCAAGTTAACTGATTATCATACATTATTCCATAACTTATCAATTCATTAGTAGAGTCCCTTAAATAATTATTCTATGTATCTGTATTCTATCTATCTTTCAATCTGTTTGACTTTTTTTTGTTCATTGTTATAGACCATAAGTTTCTGTCTCAATAAAAATTGTGTTTTTTTTTTTTCAACATTTATTGAACCTTTATACTTTTTCATATGCAGCAATAAATATCCTAGGTCCAATTTGTTTTTTGTTATCGCTGTATGTAAATCTCATTTATAGGTGGCAATAAAACTGATCTTCAATACGTTAGGATGATCATCACTAGATCTTATCACGACGCAAAATGCATGAATAAAAAAATAAATTTCAAACGTATCCAGTTTTGTCAACAGCCGATAATTTTGCCAATAAAACTCAATCAAAATTGTACCTTTCGCTGTTGTTTTCATTTCAGAAAAAAATTGTTTCCAATTATTTCAATACTTTTTTTGAAATTCATTGACTTTTGAAAAAACAATTTTTTTCAATTAATTTTGTATTTAATTTTAATTGTTTTTCATCATCTTTATGTACGTTGTCTTGAGGTTATATATATTTATTCCTTTGAAGGAGGTTCCAACTTTACCATTCAATTAGATAATGGGTGAAAAATTGTTATGTGTATGAGGATGAAATGTGGAGAGATGCCAATATAGCAGATGAAAAATGCAATAGCAACGTGCTCATAATGTGTACAAAGTGATCCTTTAGATTAAGAGCCGCAGAAGAAAGAGTAAATATAATGATTTTAATTACCTAAAAATGACAAAAAGCAGAAATAAATGAAAAAAAATGAAAAACAAAAGAAAATTAAAATGGAATTAGCGAGCACGTATTATAGTTCCATTCAAATAAAAGAAAACAAGAAAAAAGGAAAGACTCTACTATCAGAACCTTGATCGTACACAATGCGATATTAATGCAATGTAATTTGCAGTGAGATCAATTGTTAAGATAGTTATATTAGCTCGTAATTATGGGAATTTTAACAAAGCAGAAGATTTACTTTTCAAGACTTCTTCCACTTATATAGAAATGCCCGATGATGGTAACAATTTTGGAATTAAAATGTTCAGAAAATTAATAAAGAGGATCTACGACTCGACTTCATTAATTTATAACAACAAATAATAAAAATAATGTTCTAATACAAATTTTAAAAAATTGCAAAAATGATAGTCCAAATTTAAAAAAAATTCTGATGTGATAGTTCAATTTAAATTGTATAAAAAAAAATAAACAAACGGATCAAATGAAGAGAAAAAGAAAAGACAAAAAAAATTCTGATGAATTTTAAATTCAATTTCAAGTTTATAAAGAAAGGGATTTATAAAAACCGAGACAATTTCTTTTGTAATGAAATTACAAACAAACAAAATACTCGGTCCTTTTTTTGTAGTTTACTATAAGTCTTTAACAAACAAACAAACAAAAAAGAAGAACATAATTCGGATGATCGCTGTATCTTTGTCTGATGAAAGAGGCGAAGTGAGGAACAAGTGAATTGTTATTGTGGCTGTCAAAAGCGCGGGTTAGCGTGGACGTAAGTGCGGTGAAAAGTGACTCACCTTGGTTGTGAGCGGATACGGCGCGAAGAACCGTTGCTAGCACCAACAAAACCAGTACCGATTGCCATTTAAGCGCACCAACAAGCCGCGGACCACGTGAAACAAAGCACCAAATATCACTGGCCATGGTCGCCGAGTCAATTCGCTTGGCTTCACGCAAGTAGAGTCATGACAATATTGTTATTGGCCGCGATGCCAGCGTCGCAGACAAACGTACGCGCGAACCGCACCGATTCGACTAACCAAACCGACCAGACGGCGACCGAACCTCTTGCTCCTCGCCCTCCCATCGCCATGCGCGCTTTCCACTCTAGCCTACCGCGACGCCTCGCGCGCTACGTTGTCGACATCTGGTCGTAAAGCGGATTACTCTTCTCTTTGTTAATCAGCGCTTCGGATGATAACTCGTCTAACAATTTTCAAACATTTTATTTATTTTTTATTTTTATATTTATTTCTAGACCCTCCAAGCTGGGGGACTAAAAAAAGTTGAATAACAAAAATAAAAACACTTATGTGACATTAGTAACGGGAAACATAAATGCAATCATATCTGTATCATGTAACATATATGTTGACATATATTTCAACATATCCGTATGCAACTTGTATGGGAGTAAAAATTAATTACATATATATGATATATGTCACGTATCCTCGTCGCTGGAATTATATAAATTTCGTACAAACTTGATGTAAAATTTATGCAAATCAAAATCCCTGTTATCCTGCATTATTTACGTAAATCGAATAGAAACATATTTTTGACTGGAATAAATATTTTAATCGTTTCAAAGTTTTTATTACAATTTTTTTAACGTTTTGGTAAACCAACAATTTGTTTTTTTTTCTTTTATTCGTTCAGTTCGGAGTTTGAATAAACATTTTCTGCGAATATTCACTGCAAACAATTGCGTTTAAATATCGCAGAACAATGAAGAGATAGATATTCATAAATGTTGCGCAAATGTTTAACATAATACTTGGTTTCCATCAGGATATTTATTTATTTATATATTCGAGTATATCTGATTTAAATGTAATTAATAATTTTGCCATATATGTGACAGGGAACTATTTGGAGCACTTTGTTCAATACTCCAAACAATTCGTTCGCTTTACGTTTTGTTGAGCTTAAGTTATGTTTTATAACAACGTATTTATAATTTGTTTTTTTTTAAATATAATTTATTTTTATGTATATGAGATGTTTGTTATAAACATTCTTGCCTCATTTTCAACATCGAAATATTTTGATGCAAAGTCGAGTCATGTTTACATCTGAACACGAGCTTCCTATACAAAATTCCACAGTTGAAAGTTGCAATTTTATAATGATTATGCATTTTTACATTACCCACGTGAAATGAAAGTTTTTTTGAATAAACATTCCTATGGACTGTTATACCCAGGAATCCATGTTTTTTTATGATTTATATAACAATGGAATATAAAATAAAGTATCAAATTTATATATATTGATTATTTATAAACTTGTATTTCCAAATTATTTTTGGCAATTCTCACAACTGTCGTTCTATTTCTGAAAATTAATATTGTTGAATATTTTCTCGTCAATTCAAACATGTGTTTGTTGAAAATTAATATAATTATTATAATAATTGAATTGAAATTCATTTGTGATTGAAACTTCTCTTCTTCTAAAAATATTCATTCTTAATTTATACATATATTATTAGCTTTAACAGGTAATGATAATATCATTGAATTGCCGTTAAACAAATTTGTAATTCATAAAACAAATATCACGTTCGCAATTCAATTTTACATCATTATTAAATATTAATATTCGTTTCATTTTAATTCAACTAAATTTTCGCTTCAATAACTTTTCCACCTGACCCGCTAACGAAACGCAATTAGTAGAAGATTCAATTTAATTTAAAAATACAAAATGCATTAATTCATTTACGAATAGAATGCTACTTTAAATTTGTTTCGAAGTGCACAATGTCATTTGAACTTTTGTTGCTACGAAAATAATATTGATTAAACACAGTGTAGTCTCGGTTGAGAGATTGTTTGTGATATTGTCTCGGATATTGTAGTGCCCACAATGCAGATGTGGCGAAAGGACTTGATTCAATCCGTCAACAAAACATGCAAAGAAGAAGGAATCAATGCATCGACGGAATTGATTGACTTTCTGGTATGTCATATTGCACCGCACGTACAAATAACCATTGAAAAAATTTACAACTGAAATTTCTTATTGTACGGGAGTTGAAATTGTTTTATTGTTTGTTTAAGGTACAACTGATAATATTGAATCCGGATTTTGAGAACAATGACGGCGAGATCGATTTGAAGAGCGTTGCAACAACTGTGACGGATAAATTACGCGACGGATCTGAAATAACGTTGATTATTCTAAAAATGCAACTTTGTTTCGTGAACCATTATGGAACCCGAGGTACAAGATGTCATTTTGATTAACGGAATGTCATACAAGTGTAGACATTTGACTGATGTGGTATCAAATTTTACGAATGTTTTTTTTTTTATGGAACATAAAATATAATACAATTTTTATTTGCAGAAGAAACAATCAATAAACACCGGCAGAAACGACGGGAGAAAACGAGACCACTGATTAAAGAAATATGCGAAACAAATCCTAGAGAAAAGCATCTATGCGAACAGAAGTTGTACTACCAAAAGATCATTATTGTAATTATACTGCTAAGTGGTTTGGGCAAACCCACAATTCCATCAGTTCTACGGTTTGTTCAGCTGATTTTTTAATGAAGAAAGACATAAAAAGAGATATTAATTACGTATTAATTATTCTCAATGATATCATCAAATTATTTAAGTTTGTAGTGGCATTTAAGTGGTCTTAATGAATTGCTTATTAGATAATTTTAATTGTACATATTGAACGTATCTCACTGCAGGGAAGTTGAAAGGGCGTTGCAAAGCATTTTCCCGCTGAGCGAATTATCAAATTTTTTCTCATTATCTTGTACTAAAAAAGAGGAATGTTTGATTGAGCTAATGTGCATTGCTGCTGGAATGCGCATTTTTAATAAGGACTGTGCACAAGGCGGAGAAGGAATTGAAGATTGTAATACATTTCGCTTTGGATATTTACATATTTAATTAATTCATTTCATGGAAAAATGGATTACACTACGGATGATGAGTTTTTTTAAGAGAATTATTTTAATTTGATACTCGTTAACAAACGAATGAATTTAAACATAATACTATATTTGATATTAAAAAGTACCGAATCGCATAAAAGTGCGGGATAAAAAGCCAGCAAGTTCAAAGCTTTCGAACTGCACATGAAAAATGAAAAGTTTGCTTTTATACTGAAATGAGATATTTCTTTCCACCCATTGTTTAACAACGCTCGAACTTTTTCATAGTGCCAGATATTTTGGAAAAGGTGGTGACCAGAACCGGAGCTACAATTGTGGTTTTACTCGAAGACGTTATGCGCAAAATCTATAAATATACCACGGCGGCGGAACAATTTTTACCGCGTCTTGAAACGGGAACTAAATTGGACGATGGCGAGGTCAACTTTTTCACAAAAGTTGTCACAAAGTTAACTAGCCTGCGTCAACAGGAATTTTATCTGAGGTTTGAAAAACGTCTTTGACTTGACATTTGGTACGCTGCATTACCCCAGTTATGAAAATCAAATAAAAGTCAAATGATTGTTCGCAGAAAAATTTTATCCGAGACTGAAACCAGCAAGAAGCAAATTAAACATTTACTGGTGCGACTTCGGGAGCGACTGTTGCGACTGCATGAGACTGTGATCTTCAGCGCCGTACCAACGAGTCAATTCTATGTAAATAAATTCATCTTAGCAAAGTCAAAACGTAAATCAAAAGCGTGCATTAAATGTTTTGCGTTTTGATTGGCCGTGACCGAGATTGAAGAAAGGATTGAAGTTTCGTTCGGTCAGCGTGCAAACAATTATTCTTTCATCATTTGTTATTACAGCCCCAGTTTGTCGACCTGGCTGACATCTGGTTGAAATTGCAAGATGAAGTAATAGTCCTGAGTCAAATAAACAACTTCCTCTTGCGCTTGCAAAGCCTTTGCGTTACGGTATTCAAATAGTAATTAATGAGCACTTTAGTTAGACGAAAAAATAAAATAATAAAATTAATTTCTTTTTATTCCACACTATTTGTTGTGAGTTCAAATTTGAGAGAGTGTTGCAATTTTTATTTCCCCGTGAATCATAAATGGAAACTGAAAAAATAATGCGACTGGAAGCACTTGTTATTTTTCCAGAATGAAATTTAATATTTCAGGTGAATTTTTAATGGAGATGCTGAATTGGATGATATTATTCAAGGGATTGATATCCTTACTGACGTCGAAAGGTTTCAACAAAATATGGGCAAATTAATAAGTACGTAATATCTCAGGAACTTGTGATTGAAAATAATAAAAAGTAATGAAAAATGTTGATCGGTTCCATTCCTTCCAGCTAAATGCGGGGAGTGTAAGATTCTGTATCCAAATGAAACAGTAGACTTTGACAAATTGAAACTGGAAGTAAGCGAAAGGACTATCAGATTTAATTATTTTGTTTGAGAGAATGAATTATTGTTTGAAACAATGTTTTTGTGGATCTAAATTCGATCATATTTTTCCATCAGTTTCAAGGATTTTGTCTAAGAACTTTCGTGACAGGCAGAGGAGTCTTAATCCCTGGAAATCCAAATCTGGGTGTTATTCAATGGGAGGGTAAACATTTCGTTTTTGCATCTCGATGTGCAGCTCAAAGATTTGGTGAAGATCCGAACAAGTTCGTATCTGCGAAAACTAACATTTCGCATTTATTTTACACAAAATTGTCAATTGAATAGATTTTTTTTTCAAATCTTGTGATAAAAATTGTATTATTCGTTTCAGGCACATTTCTGATGCTTATGATTTTATCAGAAAACGACCCGAGTTTATATACTTGTTTCAAATTTATGGTATAATAGAAGAACTATCGAATATCAATAAAGTGTGAGTTTGGTGTTTTACATTCAGTTTACCAATGAATTTAACTTTTTTATAAAATAAAAATTTTAGTGTTCATGAACCTGAACCAGAACAGCGAAACCGAGAAATTCAAACGGATGTTCATATCTTACCGCCTTATATTGATAAAAATTATTCGTCAAGTCTTTGGGAACACAGGCGAAGAGCTTTGAAATTGGTATTTTCTCATTCAATAAAATGATTGAAAATAAGCTTAGTGATTTTTTTTTAAATTTACATTGTATTGAACTGAATACTTAATAATTATGTTTTCTTATGTAGGTGAAGATTTTTCAAAGTAATACAAAATCGACTCAGACTATCAAGTCATCTTTCAGAAAGGAATTTGAAGTTCAAGTTGGACCACCAGAAAGTAAAGCAATTCAAACAAGAAGCAACGATTCAACAAATACGATTCAAATTATAAATTACATCCCAGGACTACGCGGTCGAGCTTGTGATAGCCAAAGGAATTTTAACGGGTGAAATTAAAAGAAAATATATTGTCTAATATTTCATCTCATATTGAAACTGTCAATTTATCTATACAATTTATAATTCTAAAATAAAAGAATTGCTATAAAATAACAGATTGCCTTGTATTATTTGCTACTTAATTTATTTCACTTTTATTTTATTTAAATTCTAGTTCTTTCAATAGTCATAAAAACTCAACCATTAATAAACTGCATGAAATTGCAGAATGACGAAAGAACTTTTCAAACTTGTTTTTATGTTGTTTGGTCGAACATTTTCAAGTGTTCAAACTGTCATTGATTTTTTTACATTACTCGTGTTCAACAAAAGTTATTCAATGCTAAAAGATACTTTTTAGTATCTCATATTCAAGATTTCCTAACTTCAGTAATCAGATACCTTGTAAGGTATATTTTCTACATCACTAAGACATTATAAAGTTTTAAAATCCAGAATTTATATTCTTTCGTTCAACTTTAAATGATTATATCTCAATAAATGTAATTTTGATAACATGAAACCATGCATGGAAACAAAATATTAAATTTCAGATGTGTTTTGTAGATTTAGGGTAAGGTAAAAGAGCACGAACACGTAGATTTGTAAAAAAAACTGAAAGCAATGGTTCTTTAATTCGACAATTAATATGAAATACATTTATGAAAAATTTAATCTATTGAAAGCTGTCAATACTTCTTGGTTCTTTAAAAATGTGTGCTGAGCTTTCTTATGATTTCACAGTTTGGATGGCGGCGTATGCCGCCAGTAGAATGTCTCGATAATGAAAATAAGGGCCAAATTAATCGAATGGGCCCTGAATCTTAGTTTCGACAAATTTGTATCTGATCGACCGATCGTCTACAATATTTTGTTATGTCATCTCTGATTCGTTTTTGACTCAACCTTATATTTGTCCTCTCCCTCCTCGCTCTTTCACTGAATATTATACTGATTTCAGCACGGTTAAATGTTAAGGTCAATTTGTTTTTACACCAAAGTCTCTACGTTACGACAATAATTATTAATTACACGTGGATACAATGAATGAAATGCCCGCAAATGGCGCGACTCGCGCGTGATAATCGGTACAAGACGTATCGATTGAACTGAAGCAAAGCGGGTCTTGCCTTCATCAGTAATTCAGTGTTAAATTATAAAAAGAAAAAATGAAAAAAGGAAATTCATTAAATTGTACAAATACAATCGAGAAATAGTGAACAAATGTACAACAATATTTTTAAGTAAAAAGAGGGACGTCGCTAAGATTCAAACATCGGAGCGCGAAGAGACGCGACAAAATAATGGATAGGCTTAGAAACTATTGTTGATTGGAGATGGAGACTTTGCAGCACCATGAAAACGTTGTGGCTGCGGTAGCTCCGGGTCCGATGTGTCATAGTTATGGTGTCATTGACCGCGAGATGGAGCGTCCCAAACTTATGATGTCTTTTGGGCCTAACATATGGCGGAAAAATGGAACGTAGTTATTTAGTCTAAGAAATGATTCTTGAGGTATTTCATCATGCCGAAGGTCCGGAAACGTTTGACACCAATGACTTTCATGAGATCATCATCACAGAAAGCGTATTGTTTGTTTTTAGGGTCCTGCAACAGTAAAAATTGATTAGCCTTTGTCTCTTGATCAAACCCAATTGTTAATTAGCTTATCTATGAATATCAAAAACAAACTTACATAGAGGTTCTTTTCTTTGATAATTTCCCAGATCTTCTTCACGACTTCATGTCGTGCCATTTTTTCGCATCCAACGATAGCAGCCAGTTCTGGGGAGAGGGTGATTTGTCTAATGTAACCGCTACCTTTGCCCTTGCCACCGCCGCCACCAGCTTTCTTGGCTGTGCCAGTGGACTTCTTGTTCTTTGTCCAGTCCTCATCACTGTCGCTGTCGCTTCCCTTCTTCTTGCCCTTCTTTCCAGCTTTACCTGTCAAAGTAGTTTCATTATTCAATCAAAAACGGCCTTAACTTAATGTTTGATCGAACAACTGTATCTTCACACAGTTACAATCAATATTGCTTCAATTTTACGTTACCTTTTTTGGGTGCTGGCTTGGCCTTCTTCGGGCTATATTCCTCATCACTGGCATCTTCCTCGCTGCCACTCTCTTCTTCATCAGAAGATCCCTTCTTGCGCTTGGTCGCGGTCTTTTTGGGAGCACCACGTTTAGCTGGTTTCTTCTTCTCTTCCTCTTCGGACTCTTCTTCCTCCTCCTCTTCTTCTTCGGCTTCGCCGTTGTCTGACTCTTCACTAGCTGCCTTCTTATTTTTAGATTTCTTACTGTCTTTTTCTTGTAAACATTCTATAACGAGGTCATCTACTTCCTTTTTCCTGTACAACAAAGAGAACTTGTTGAAAATTTTGCCACCGATAAAATAGGAATTTAACGTTATCGACAATTTTGTTAAAGGGGGAACGAGGTGATAACAAATGTTTATATGTTACCACACAGAGACCCTTTCTTTATTATAGGACATAATAAACCAAATATTCGTAGCATAATTACGAAAACTGTTTTATCAAGTCCAAATTGATTTTCATATACAATGAGATGAAATGGTGTTTACCTTTCCGTCAAATCAATATCCAATTTCTCTTCGATTTGTTGCCTCACTTTTTTGGCCGACATGGTGGTAAGGTCAGCATCCTTAAGGATAGCTACAAAAGACAAGTTTTTTGTTAGATTATTTTTTAATTTATATCATTCAGTATATATATTATATCATTTAGTATATATCAATATATACATATTTATTAATATATATATAAGTAATTTTTAGAGTAGAACAAAAAATATAAATGAAAATTTGAGCATTTCTTTTTAATCTGACGCTAATATATCGATTGGGTAGATGTAAATTGAGCCCGCCAAATTCAAACCGCAGACTGTTTCCCCAACGAGTCACCTCTAAGAATAGTACGTCCGATTGTAACCTTTACCCTCCCTCGCCTCTCACTTCAATATCAATCAGAAAACAAAAACATTGGGCAGAAAAAATTGAAACAAACAAAATCAATATCATTTTAACTGAAAAACCTTCAACTGACTCATCGAGAAACGACGAAATTACCAAGCGCGCAGACTGCGACGCGCATCCAATAGTTTTCGAAACACGAACATCTGCGCGAACGAATCTCGTACTTGAAAATCCGTTGAATCTCGTACGAAATACATAAAGGAAAACAAAAACATGATGTCTAGGCGCAACATCCAAGTTCAGTGCGCGCCTTTGCGGTGTTGCCAACTGTCGGACAATGAAAACTTTATTCCAAGCGAGATTTTTCGATAAATTGACTGACTTGTTTATTTATTGTCGTTCCGTTCTCAGCTTATTATTTATTTCTTCACATCCGATTATTTACAACGGTTGTTTAATATTCTATTTTTAAATCAAGGATGCAGTAAAAAAATATATATCTCCATTCAATTACATTACTTTTAACATTGTAAACAAAAAAGTTAGATAACATTTTTAATAAAAAATAACATAGCAATAAAAACAAATGAGAATCAACCAAATTTTAGATTAATAAATAATTTTTCGTATAAAAACCACAAAACAATTGATATGCCCAAGAAAAATAAAACTCTGACAATCACTGTGAAAATAAAATGAATAACCCAATCGATTTGATTTTCTCATGGAAAACATTTTCCAATCTCCGCATTATCATCAATCGAAAAAGCGTACTTTTCGTCGGTGCACTGATAAGAGAAACGCACTATCTATCTCTCCTGGTTAAGTATAAATAGGAGGAAGCGAGAGAGCGGGGGTTGGCAGCGCTGAGCGCAAAGACGCGTCATATGCATGCACGAAGGACGCGCAGGGAAAGTTCACTTTTGAAGAAAAGGAGCCGAAAACGAGCCTGGGACGCCAACACCGGAAGTAAACGAAAAAATTAACGAAGCCAGCCGGGCGGTTGCGATCGCACACAAATTGTCCGTTCGTCCGAGGTATACGTGACGATGGCGGTTGGCGCGTAATGGCCGGCCTGGGCACGCCACAGTAGCGTAAAAGTGCGCGCTCGCACGTATAAACTGCCACTTTTGTCCCACAAAGGTGCCCGCGAAAAGGCCGCGACCCTCAAGTAAAAAAAATCACAATCTTGGATGTGCCCAAAGCTCGTCCCGGGGCGCAGTAAAATTCAAAATAATCCCACTTACCGGTGATTTCCTTGCGGAGTTCTTCTTTCGAGATGTCAGACATGATTTTCAATGTGGTGCTTCACGTTGTGCGTCTAACTGCCAACTGAGCGTGAGCCGGTCGAGGCGTCCGGACTGAAGGAACGACCAGGCGCCCTCTCTCTCTGCCGGCGATGCATCGCGTGCGCCAGAAAAGGACAGCGACATCGTTTGTATCGCACAACACCGGTGGCTCCCTCGGCGTTCGTGAGTACAGTCCCAACTGAAAGTTTGTTCCCAAAATTTTGCCCCTTTTTGACGAATATCTCCCGACCGAAGGATTATTCGGGCAAATAATGTACACCAAATCGGGTCAGTTTTTTATGCCCGACAATTTTCGTATCGCGCCCCTGGCACTGTGTCGCGAGAAAACCGACCCAATTCGGACCGCGGTTTTCGTTCACTTGCTGCGCCGACTGTACGCCGAGCAGCGGCGTCCGGAGTACCGCCATGATTGCGTACACTCGGCCAGTCTCTTTTTCGACGATATCGACGCAACCGTGGCAGACGGAGCTTCGCTGTCGGGACAAAATCGGGCCCGTTTTTTATTTGACATTTTTTGAAACCAGGTGCCCGAGTGTCCGGCGGCGTCCTATCCGCAGTTTCAGCGTTGCCGGCGACCGGCGAATCATCGACCCCGAGAACGGAGAGGCATCATGTGACAATTATACTGTCGCTGCATTTTTTTTATTCCAATGATGCGCTGAATTTGAGGAGATCGACGGAGCCGCGCTGCTGATGCCAGATCCGAGGGACATTTTCCCTCGCGGCTTAACTCGAAATCGACTGGAATCATGCCTTTAGCAATCGTACGGGCTGCGCTTTGTGATTGTTGTGAATCGAGCAGCGCTTAATCAGGTCCCCGGCACAAATGTCAAGCCCGAAATTAATGGAGATGAATCTCATTGAGATACGACGACCAAGTTCGGTTGTTTACATGAGATGTAAATACAAGATCGGTTTCAGGACTTTTTTTTTATCGTGATACAGTTTGGGAGATAAGATAAATTAAAATATGACAAATGGTAATTATAGGGGAATCAATTAGACCAATTATATCAATTTTCGTTTTTTTATAGGATTTGATAAAAAAGAGAGAAAAAAGAGACGAACGAAGGAAAAAACGTGAGCAATTATAATATTATGTTATGCCAGAGGCGGATTGAATGGCAAATGGACTCGGCGTATCAAATTTATGACCAATCAAATAATACTTTGTGAAATATGCGAGTAATTTTATGACAAATTGATTCGGGAGCCCAATCAAATCACTGGCGAATTTGATCGAATCGGAGAAGGTTCGGTTCAAATAAAAAATGAATGATAATCAATTTATTCATCCTTTCGAGGGACGTTGAGCGTTTTATTTATTACATGTTACAGAATTTGTGATCAATCTTGTGATAATCATTCAATGATTTGTAATTTGCAAATAGCATTTTTTTCAATTTTAAACGGTTAAAAAATCCTTTCATTCCGATGCATTAAAATGTTAACAGTTGAAATGTGATTGATCAAACTGAATATATGTACTGAAGGAAGAAATATGATTCTTAAAATTGCTGCATGTATTGATACGATTGAAAGATACGCGCAGCTCGGGACGTACGTTTCATAACGCCTAGCGTTTTTGCAGTCGTTAATTAATAATCAAGATACCAATATAATCAAGATTTTGTACACATTCATATTCAATTTATTTAATAGTATCTTGACAAACTATTTACTCATCGGCATATAATCAAATTTTTTGATAACAAAATTAAAAGGAAAATAAATAGAATAATTGAATCGATCAATTGTTCGATTTTATGAATCACTTTAAAAAGTCTAATAATATGACCATGATTTAAATGTTTTTGGTTTCAACTTATAAATAAGCTGTCCAAATGGAAAATACAACACCAAAAATTATCTCAGCTTTGATAACGAAATTCTTCGGTGTTAGGTTTTTGTTCATTAAAAACATATCCGTTGGCTCGAAGCCTCGCTGTTAGTTTTCAGCATTGCATCGCAGGTACACTAGCATCAAAAAATCTCTCCGGGCTTCTATTGATTTCAATCGGCCATATCTTTCGTTCCGTTCACTTTTCCGAAAAGACATGTTCACATAATCGGTGCAGATTTTTCAGCTCTACAATTTATCTCCGATGCGCCTCGTCCAATTTTACAATCCGACAAAGCTACGCAGTAATAATCAACGTCGAATTGGAAATCATTTTGGCTGTGACTGTACACGAACATGGCAGGCTCATTTGTACCAAATTTCACGAATACAAGTGTCCACGTTTTGTTTTTTTAATGCTGAACAAAATTATTTTCTACTTTTTCAAAATCAATTTGGTTATTAAAATCTTCTCGTTTCGTTTCTTATTTCGATTTCAATTTGTCAGGTTGAAATATGATGCCGCGGTTGTTTGAACGTGCCGACATGACGGACAGTGGTTTCGCTTTCGTCTGCTTATAGTTTCGCTTGACTCGTTCAAAAACTGTTTTAGTTTTACACTTTTCTTCGTTGTAAAACTTGGAAAAGTAATTTTTCTATCATCTAGTTTGTTTAGTTTTGTTAAATAGGGCATCCTTTTGGAGTGAAGATTTTTTATGGTGCTCGATAATATTTATGATATTACTTTCCCTCTTCGTTGGCGTCACTTCCGGTTGAGAGACTGGAAGAAAATTTTCAGGGATTAAATTAAATTTTGACTTATCAAAATAAAGTTTAAAATCAAAGCATAATTAATCATGGTTACAAACTATAGCACTGTGCATTTTCTCATTTTATCTGAAAATTTTTTGTGTCATTGCTAGCGATTGTTTACTATTCATGTATTGATATTCAACACACGGGGAAACTTGGACGACATCTGTTGGTCAGTTCCCAACGTAAAAAGTGATTTATTTGCCTTTGTTTAAATATTGCTTTCTAAAAATTCCATCAAGTTTTACAAACTGATAAAAGATAAATTTAATCATCAACAAGCATGTAATTTTTTAAACAATCTTTAATTTTTGCAGTGTTGAAAATTTGTTTGTGTGTTATATTCTAAAACTTCGTTACCGACTGACGTCGGTAATTCAGAACTCTTCAAAGTTACCACTATGAGGTAACTGTTAAAAAATTTCTTTTTTGAATATATTTTAGAACGTTAGTATGATAACTATGTGAAAATTATCGTGAAACAGTAGTATGAATATTTAAATATCAAAAGTAGTGATTTTCTTTATCATCAGAAAACAGATGGAGGTTTAATTGTTGTGCTGCAGATGGCGTTACTTTGTACACCGCCAATCGTTTGATTTGATGTTCAGAAGCGATTCGGCCGGTGGGACATAAACTTATAGTTCTGGGATTATTATTACTATTCGGTTGTACCATGACCTCCTTTTACATGAAGCTAATGCAACGTTACTAACCGATTGCGAAAACATCGACTCGAAAAATTAACAACACTATATAATATTCGCAACAGAGCAACACGTGTTCATTAAATTATTCATTCGAATATTGTTTCGGACGATTATTTATTTTTTTTTATTCAAACGATATAAATAAAACATCTGCTATCTTTCACTCGCAAGTTTATTTTTGTTTTCTAACTTTCAAAAAGTTGAACATAAAAAACAAATAAAACCTCCCAGAAACAAAATATTAAAGAAATGCTAATTTCAGGAGAAAAAATGGATAAAAAGAGGTCTGGTTGAAGCTCACTTGAATTATATTTTTAGCGATTAGCGCAACCTTGGGTGAACCTGAAAGCCCCTCGTACGTTTTTTTGCGTTCGTTTTGCATCACAACAAAGGCGAGGTGCATGTGAGCAATGTTTGAACTTTTAACAACGATCGTGTCACATTAGTAGTAAATGTGCACGAATTGGATATGCGCTTCTTGAGCGGCCTATCTGTCTCTTTGTCTGATGGCTGCGTGTACGTACAGTATAGCTATAGTTGTATGTGCGTTCAGCCCCTCGTCACGTGTACGTGTCAAAATCAATATTTGGCGTCACTGGGTTATGATAACGTAACTGGCTGTCGCTAATGTATATACGTGTGGGTGCACATGCAGTCCACTTGCTTTCACGGAATTCCACTGCAAGTATCGGGCCGCGCGTTTGTGTTCGCGCCGCACACACGCACGGCCCGCCATCCAGTCCGTGTGCTCGCAATGTTCTTCATGGATCGAATTTAATCCCGCTGATAATGCGCTCTGCCACTTGTTATAACGCAAAGCCATTTTCTTCCCGAACTTCCCAAGTGACGTTTCCGCGCGAATATTCTGAATATTTCCATCATCGATTGCAGTCGGCAAAGATCAACCCCCGACATCAAACGGCAAATCTAATGTCTACGAAAATTGATAAAAGAACTTTTTTTTCTTCACAAATTTTCAGAGTCCAATTTTTTGGGAACAATTTTGGAGATGATGAGCGAGTTCAATTTTGGCCAAGTGGCGACTCGCTGGGGAAATTCAAATTGTTTGCAAAATTAATGTTAATCAATAATATTGATAATATAAACACGTGGGGAATCGGGATGGAGCTGCGCTCGGCACTAGAAAACAAAATTTGCATAACCGTTTCGTCACAGTGTTAACACCCACTGTGCGGAGTATGATGTTCTATATACCCATTATGTATGTATACACATGTACTTTGGGTTGACAATGTCCCGTTAATAGTCCTAAGCTATGCGGGCTTGCTTTCTCCCTAATTCCGAGGTATCTCTGATTCGAGATACCATCGTAGGCTTTTGATCCTGCCTCTTGACTGACTCTTGCTTTCAAGTGATTTTTACATCAAACATTCAAAGAAACATTGTTGAGAGTTCACTTTAAAAAGTTTTTTTTGTCCTGGAGAGGGGATACAGACGGTATAAAACGATTGCTACTTTTTTGCGAAGTTTGGACTTCTCCTTCGGTTTGGTGAATTTTTTTTTCAAATTGGCATGATAAAATAATTTGATTAATTAGCAAAATTCTTATCATAACACATTAACAGAATTCGATTTACTCCGGATATTATAATTTTGAATTGTTTTATCTAATTAATCATTGCAATCAAATTATCTCCATCACGTGAGATATTCTATTAATCACAATAATTTGGAAATTGCAGTTTAACAATGCTCCCACGAAATTATACAACTTACTATACAATTAAAATCATAACGCGACGCGATTAATAAATTTGGTAATCAATTGTGCTTCACTTCACATAACCACTGTTCTTCTCGTTTTCAACTTCCATGATAATTCTTGAACTCACCATTCACTCAACTATCACTAAACTAATTAATGGAAAGTTGAATATTTTCATAAATTTGACTGGGACCTCATTATAGGCTCCGAATTTCAACATGAAATTTCATATTAATCAAATGTATTTATTTTGCAATTTTCTTTTATGACCAAAATGTAAATATGTTAAATATTAAAAACGGATGTAATGCATATTTCTACGAGGGTATTTGAACAAATGTTTACTTTCTTTATTAAGATGAAAACTTTTCCATTTGTTTTTAACACACAATATTTGTTTGTTTGTTGTTTTTTAACAAACAGTTCGTTTTTAATGTCGAATTGTTGAATATCTTGACGTCAATTTCATACGATTTCTGAGAATTTTCGTTACAATTGGATGAATCGATTGAAACTTTGGTTTCCCACAAAATATATAAAAACCTTATTCCAAGGAAACGTCTTCTGAACTTGGAATATTGCGTATAAGCAATTTGACTGTTTCACGTTGTAAATGTAAACTCGTGTAAAACCGTTTATTGTTCAAGTTTTTCTTTCAGTAATTTGTAAAACCACTTTTTACAGACTTCTTACAATTATTAAAAAAATTTTTGTTCAAATTTTGGAATACCATTTAAATTGATACGATAATGAGATGGAAACCGTTTGTTGAACTATTCAAATACTGTTTTTTTTAATATTTTATTTCTTGACAAAAAAATTTAAGTGATACTGTTAATTTTTCTCATGGGCTATCCAGATGGACATTATCAATGTTGACCGATTTTTGGAATTGGTCATATCATATCTAGGTGTATATACAATCTGATCCATGACAAGGTTCTATTTCATTTTCGTACTGTATCGAGAGGAATGGTTTCAATGAGAGGTATTATACGTCGAAACGGATAACACTGAAGGGTAAGCTGATGTGCAAGAGGTTGGGTGGACTTCACCCAACTCTACGTTAAGCAGGTGTACTGCTGACGTGCACGAGTAATCTGTAGCACTTGCACGAATGCGCTCTTTATACATCCGACAGGGTGAACATGGTCGAAAATGTTCCTTCACGAAACCGCGATTACCGCCAAGTCTCATATGAAGTAAATGCACGAGCCATCGTAGAGAATAAGATGTACCAGTTATTGGGCATTTTATATAATTGAAGCTGTTAAATATGCCATTTTTATTTAAAAATTTTTTGTCTTTTATTGTGATGTATAAAAGCTCACAATAATTGCTATTTATATTTATATTATTTGATATTGGAAATTTTCGATTACTGGAACAATTGACAAATTTACGACCGTTTTATTTGCACATTTCAGTTAACCAAATTAAACATAGTACGATTTTTTGTTGTTTTTTTTCATGTTATAATTTTTCAGGTGAAATATTATTTAATTTATTTTAAGAAACTTGATGTTGTTTTTTTCACAGATCGAGTGCATTGTTAAACATTGAGAAGCTACCTCAAACTTTTTGGTGTTTTCTTACTGGCAAAGTGGAAAATGTGTGGAAACAATTAGGTATAAGTGAAAACCAAGTCGTTTGCAGAAGCCACGTGTTCGTTGAAGATGTGATGCGACGATGGTGAGATGAAAAACAATTAAATATTCATTTATAAAAACTCTGACCATTTTTGTTAAAACCAAAATTATACTTGATTTTTAAATTTTATAATTAGTATCCAGTTTGGTAAAAAAAAATTAAAATGTTGAACTAAAAACTGAGTGCAGATTTGAATAAAAATTTATTTTGGATTAGAGATTGATCATTTATGACAATATTGAAAACAGTTTTTACAGTGATCGAATGTGAAAATATTTTATTGAAGTATTCAGTTTTGGTTCTTGCTAAAAAATATTGATACAATATTAGTTCGTTCATTTTTATCAAACAGTAGGAAAGAAAAAATAAAAATAAACAATTAATCAATTTCACATGAAGAGAAATCAATGTTAACGATTTAAAAAATCCATGTGAACAAAACGAAGGTTCGTCCATTAAAAAAACTATCGTTATCATAGCATTAACTAATTAATAAATGCAATCTACATTGTTGCCCTTGAGGAGCTCGTGAGTTTCCTTGTCTGATTAGACAAGTGCTTGTCGGGGAAACTTGTCTGGCGCTTAATAAGAATGTGTAGTACTTTGTCGTATGAAAAACTTGGGTAGAGCAACTTAACTTGTCCTCCCGTGTAAGTGACTAAGCTTTTGTCACGATCGATATATAGTACATCCTTTGAAATTATTTGTGCCATAATTACATTATTGAAAAAACATTTGCAAGAATTTCAAGTTCCAAATTTGTATCACACTTTTTAACTTCCACTAATTGTTATCATAATTTTTACCTCCTCTTCTTAAAACAATTCGACTATTTTTCTTCAAAAACTTTTATATTTCCAATTGTGCATGATATATAAAAAATGTTTATCTTCAGATTTCTCAAAAAAACTAGCTATTTGACTTGAAACTGTCTCAAGGTTCTCGGCACAGTGCGAAACTCGATTGTGTGTGAGTAGATGGCGTGGATATCTATCGGGTCTTCTATTTCAAGGGACGCCTGTTGCTACCCCGATAAGGGGCCGTGTGAGTTTCTGTATTTTCGATTAGTTTCTATGTTTCAATTCCTTCAGTCGCGGTGATTCAATTGTACTAACGAGTTTATTATACCTTAAATAATAGACGTTAACAAACTTTTTCAATTTGGCTTAACACCTGCACAATTTCGGTTACCGAAAAGCCGAGCCGTGTAATGGATATCTGCAAGATTGTGCGGCACCACCGCGCTATCGTGTATCTCTTTGTAATTTACATGAGCCGTCGAGTCGCTTTCAAAGAAACTTCTTGCCGCCAGCGTCATTCATCGAAAAAGCTCATAAATGCTCAGAACAAGTTCTTTTTGCGTGTCATATAAATTTCGGATCATCAACGTACGGACACCGTATATTTGTTTTGTTTGTTTCAAAAACAAACAAAAATAATTTGAAAATTTTTTAAACACTATTATTGAAAATCAAGTTTCCTGTTTGTTACAGTAACTTAATTAAGGAGATTATAATTAAGTGCGAAGATGAAAATTTGTTCGTCACCTTTATTATATCACAGAGCGATAAATTATATGTGAGTAAATGAAAAGAATTTTGCACATAATAAAATGGTTAAGAAGTGAACCATTAGGCTCTTTTTTGTAAGGCCGAGAAATTTAGCGAGTGATTCGTTTGAGCTGGTACAGGCAACCAACCTGTAGCTGTCTTGATGCGCATTGGAGTCTTGCCATCTCCTTCAGTTTCGGTCTCCGTCGCTCGTTTCCGTTTAACGAAGAACGGCAGGAAGGCAGGAAGGACGTAGAGTGTAGTCGGAGGGTTGGAACGAAAAAAAGGAGTGCACAGCGCGGCGTTGGTGTAATTAAGGACCAGAGAGACATCGATCGGATCCTCTATACACTCGTAATAGAAGGTGGAGGGTGGCCCCGAACCTACCCCAAATCGAAGAGGCATGGGACACACCCTGGAAGAAAATGGAAGGGGCGGCTGGTTGGTCGGAAAGAGGCACCCTACTCCCGATATATCTTATTTCTCTCTCTCTGAAGGCAAGGTACGCGCGGCACCCCACCAGAATCAGCCCTCGTCACGCCAATGAGGGTCACCGCGCCGAGAGGTGCAGGGCAGGTATCCGAGAGAGCCATTATGGAAGACGCTGCGGCGCGAGCGAGAGCCGGAGATGGCGCTGAACGGAGAAAGAGTGAGGTGGCAACGCCCATTTTTTGATAAGCTAGTTACCCACCACCCTGACTCACTCACTCTGCCACCGCGAAGGGGGTTGCTCGCGCCCAAGTGTGGGGCTTCTACGGAGATCAATAACTGCATAAAAATAAAGTGAAGCGCTGGTCCGCTACCTTTAAAAAATCCCACCGCTGCCACCTTTTTCTTCTTTCGCCCGCGCGCCTCTTTCTCCAGCTTCTTCCGCTTCTTCATCCCTCCTCGGCGTACCTTGCACGCTACCCTCTCGCTCCAACATCCGTCCGTCCCTTTCCAGCCTGTCCTTCGTAACCCCGTCAAGATCTCCCGGTTATTACCTCTATTTTTGTCAGGGGTAAACACAACCCACGATAAGGGATCCAAGTGTTTCGGTCGCTTTCGTATATTTAACTTCGAATTTACCCCTCCCCCTCCCGTCCTCCCCTGTCGACTGTAGGCACCCTTTTGTTTTGAACAATCAGTTGGCATCGATATCTTTGTTTCTTTGATTGATTCATGCGAAGGATGTTAATTTTTTTTTTTTTTTTTTTTTAAGTTATGGTGCAAAGTAAAAACTATTGACGTTATTCCTGACCGGAGTGGAGGATGAGTATAGGTGTGGAGAAAACATAAAAGAAAATAATACAACTACATTCATACTTTATCAGGCGATGTGGCTTTTGAACACTGAAGTAGTGGAGCCCTTCATTGTGAAATTTTCTACTTTTCCATTTGAAGCCCATTGTTCCTGAATGTGATGACCTTATTATTACCCAAATGTCAACTTCGTTCTCGCAGGAAATTATTCGATTTCACGTTCGACGTTGGTGTCTTCACCGGTTCGGTTTATTGTAAAAGCTGTCATCCCTTTTAGCTTTCAATTTTGGTTTTCTGGCGCTATTCATAAGTCGGGTATTAAACCCTTATGCCTTATTTAACACAACGGCTACTGGACTTGAACGCTACATTAACATCGCTCTCAGCAATCTGAGCCGCGACTGCAAGTCATTGTTTCGTCACTCGGATAACTGACTGTGTCAGCCATCGGTGAAATGCTTTGAGCCTTTGTTTCCATTTTCTTACGTGCTCTTGATAAATATGACAACGAAAGCAGCGGCATAGAAAATTATGAGCCCATCTCTTTCTAAACTTACGGGATATAAATATTAAATATTCTCCGGCTAAACTTTCCGACCAAACAAGAAGTGCTCTTTTTTTTGCATGTTCTTTTTTTAGTAACGTACACACTGGCAGGGGAAAAAAAAGTTCCGGAAGTTGTACCAGACCACCCTTAAACAGGTCATCTCCATTTCAGCTGATTGACTATAGAACGAACTATACCCCTGACGAAATGACTTCGAATCATTTCACGAGCAACTTTATCTCTATTTTTTTCATTTCGTTTTCAATTTGTACTTCTGTTTCATTTCCGGGTTCGGCTTATTTTTTCCAGAATTCCTCTTTTTTTTTGCTTTACCGGAGTCATTTCATCGAGTCGTTTCGATGATTCTAATGACCCTCAAGTCAGTCGGGGAAAATCATTCTTTTGGCAAAGAGCTATTTTTTCCCGCCGATAATTTCCTTCAAGGGTCGCGCGCGCCCTCCTATATGACGAGAGTGCACGCGTCTTCGGAATCGGAGCCTATTCACTGGACTACATGCTGCATTTGCAAACGAACGAAAACGAAATGTATATAAAAAGGTAATTTAGGTACGCTAGAAGTAGGTATTGTGTTATACAAAACTGAAACAATATTCTTGAACGCATATTCAATAAGCGAAATTCATATTCTTTTTAGAAAACAAGTTTTGTATATTGGTATCATTATTATGATAATTATTTCAAAAACATGCACAAAAGGAAATGTGAAGGAATAATAAAAACTTTTATAACTGAAGAATAAAAATTTTCATGAGAATTTAAAAATTTGTTTTTGATTTTTTATGAGACCATCAAATGTGGATGCAATTGTAAAAAAATATGGATTTTTCGGTTGATTGGAAATTATAGATATTTCAATTAGGCTTAATTTGTTGGTCGTATGAAAGATATGTAAATTATTGAAATAACTTGTTTTTGATGTATCATTTCGCATACATCAGAGAGCGAGGAATGGTAAAAGTCGTCAGAGGGTCTACAAAACAGAGAACAATGAATAAATGAGCGAGTTACTAATAGGGGCCTCGGAATAACTTTGGCGAATCGAGCATCACGTTCTGTTTTATTGTTGGCCGAATAATAATCAAAAGAAAGAGCGCGTTGGAAGTACATGATTAAAAGTTTTCAACAAGACTGGTCTTTGGCGCAACTTTGACTAATTGAGACGTAATGTTACGTCGCGTGACGACGATGAATTAACGTCTATGAAAATGCGTGCAACAAAACGTGACATCGTTAATGGAATATTAATTATATGCTTCGATGACACATATACTTCGACGAAAACGCGCCCGCGACAGCGTAACTTCAAACTTCACTTGATTAGAGACAGTTATTGCTCGGAGAGACGGATATTTGTAGCCGAAATTCGCCTCCGACTTTCATTTGACTTACCAATTTGCAGGCGCAAAGTTATCAGATGAAATTGTTACTCGAATTGTATAGGAAACGCGCTGGGAATAGCAAATTAATCATAAGATAAGTTTGAGTGTAAACTGATTCAGTTCGTTATTATTATGTAAATAAACGAGAATTTTAAACTCGCAGCGTACAAAGTTTTTTTTCTCATCCAACGTTGGCGAGTATTTTGCCCCGACTCGGCCAAATATATATTGGTAGTCGAAAGGTAGCAAAAGTTTTTTTCATGCTGAAAAAAAGGGTTTGGTCGGTGGGTCTAGGCGAAGATGGGATAATCCACTCTTGTGCATAAATCATGAGTGGGGTAAGGGGTAGGTCAGTGCAGAGCTATCCTCGGAGGATTAAAACTTTTATTCGTAGGGGGCTACCGCCTCGAGACACGCAAATTTAGGGTGGGTCGTCGCTCTTTCTGCACGACACATGTATGTCTGCGCACTCATAGACCTATGTCAACTTCACCGAGGTTATGCCACGATTTCAACTTGGATTATTAGACTTTTGGATCTCGTTTGAATAATTTTGTCATTTTCGTGTCTTACTTGGAATTTAAAAGACATTTTGAACAGTTGCAACTTTTTGCATTAAAATTTAAATAGTAATTGAAACATTCGTTTATGTGTGACGAAGGAAAAGCAGGTTCGTCCAAAGGAATGTTTATTTAGTTATTAAAATCGTTTTTTGATAGTGCGGTTTGTTTTTGAAAATTCGCGTTGCAAATTTTCGTGCGGGATTATCATTACAACCCTTGTGTATGAGGTCGAGGATCGAGTTTAGGACTTACGACTATACGGCACCGAACTCGACTCCCGACTAGGGTGCTTGTCGACGCAAAGAGTAATTTGTTTTATTAAGTTGTGTAACAAGGTTTTAGAAGGTTTTACAAGATTTTACAAGAATTTACATGGTTTCGCAATGAATAAATCCTCAGATTACATCTACGGGAATCAAACCATCTGATGCCCATTGCAATCCAATCATGTATATACTTTCCATCCACCAGAACGATTTTAATTAAGATAAATTTTAGTCCACAAGCGCAAAACGCCGTAACGAGTCGTCGCGTGTAATTTACGCTAATTAATGCCTTCTTGCGCTTGCTTATTCTTAGAACAAAAAATAGCATCCTTTAATAATTACGAAATTTCATCATCCCATTCAAATTATTATCCACATTATTTTACAAATCTCAAGGGAATCATTTGAACATCAAATGTTCTTTATTTTTCGAATAATGTTTGCACTGTTTAGACCCCGAATAACTAGTTCACGATAAATAAAAGTTAACAAAAAGAAATTTTCACACTAGAAACGAACGGGATCCACTAACACGGTGTAAAAAAGTTCCTTTTTTTTTCTTAGCGAAACACGCGTCGAATAATATTGAAAAAAATACGGCTTTCTGATAATAAAGATAAAAGGGAATCTTCGCTGCACATGTTTTGTTATAAATAGGCTTCTCTACGTTCTCTCTACGCAAAGTCTATCCGGAAGCATAGGTACACGCACGTATCTGCCTCGCTTGTTACCAAACCAGGCATCGCGTTAGTAGATAAAACATCCTTAGGGCGTTACATTGCTTTATTGCGCTAATGCACCGTGATCGTGCCTATGCTTAAAGATCCACGACACTATCTGTATATTTTTATATTCGATACACGCTGTGGAGAGTATCGTCTACGTGCTACAAATACTTCAAATTCGATATTTTGCATATTTATAAAGTGAGCTTGCACGGTACATTTCTTTCGATGTACGATTAAACCAATTATTTTTTCATCCATTCAAAATTAAAACCTTCGAGTAATTGACAAAACAAATACCGCTGCAAAAAAGAAAGACGTTAGATGAAAAAAGTCAACACTTCAAACAGTTCTGATATTATTATTTTTTATTTTTATTTTTTTAGGTAAAACATTCTTTTGTGTGTGAAAAAAATGGCTGTTTAAGTATACGGAGGAATTTTATTTTCACGTGTTTTTGATTTGAGAGAAATTGAATTTCTTTTTTGCCGATGAGTGATGTAATGGGCGGTGTGTCTTTGTTCACCAGGTTGGCGCAATTCGGTAATGCACGTTGCATGTCATGATATAATATAATTCTTGAATTCGAACGAAATTGCATTATTTTTGTCAACGAACAAAGGCCGTCGCAAAATCTAATCAAGTTAGAAATGACCGACGGTGGAGTCAATCGATCAGACAATTGATGACCAGGTGGGTTATTAGGGGACGGTTCGTACTTGGAATGCATGACGCCCGTACAAGTCGATATAAACATTCTCGTTAGAAAAAATTGCAAAAAATTAATGTTGGAAAAAAAAATTGGAAAATATTTCGAAAAAAATATGGAAAATGTATCTGTATAAAAAATTGAAAAATCTTCACCGCTCGTGGCTTGTGGAAATGGTATAAAAAGTGGAAATGAAAAAAAAAAAAAAGAGAAGCGGAATACCGTAACTAGACTCTTAGTTGGTGCGCACCCCACGTCCTCGATCCGAAATTAAAATCATTGAGTCACGGTTTCGTTCCCCTCGATAAAAGCGTCGGGAAAAGTCACGACTCTTTCATTCCGATATCCCCCATAAAACGTGCGATCTTCGGTGAGACTGGAGTGACGCAAAAAAAGATAAAAAAATAAGAAAAAGACTCGGCTTTTGGGCGACAATTTCGGTTACGCGCGGAGGTGCCTAAATGGCGCGCTTCCCTCTTGCCTTTTATTTCTTTGGAAACGTGGCGGCACTCCCTGAACCCACCCCCCGAAGAGGGGCATCGCGCTATTCCCCAGCGGGAGCGCGACGAGGAGCGTCGAAACAAAGAGGGCGCGTGAGTTTTGAAAAGGGGCTGCTGAGGGGCGCAGGGAAAGAGAGTGCAATACTTCTCCGTGAGACGGCACCAGTGTCGTCGGCCCTGAGGGTCGGGCTTGGGCTGGACGGGGTGTGCGTGGGGTCAACGACCGCGGTTGGGGTGCTTCCACCCTACCCGGCGTCCCTCCGCCTGCGTGCCGGGTTGAGGCAGGTTAGGCTTAGCTTAGGGTTCAATATCGGGGAAAACACGGCCTTTTATTTGATCGCTCGCGATGTACTGTTATCGCTTTTCATCCCCCACCCCTTATACACTGTATGATAAAGTGAAAGCGGTACAAGGGTAAACAGGAAAATGAGAGTTGCCCGAGGACCCTGTTCTGCTATCGAAATAACCTCGTATCACCTATTTTATAGAACACATTATTTCTTCATTGTTGGAATCAAATATCAGCGGTACGGAGTACTATGCCTACTCCCGTTTCAGAACAGAGTCCCGAAGACACAGATTTGCAGTCAGTAAGGAATGTGCGTGGAAATATTTTTGATTCAAAAGGTCAATGAAAAATAAACGTCAAAATTAAAAAAAAAATCTTCGCTTTGGTTTGAACTTTTTTCATTTGGATTGAAAATTTAATTTTTGTTTAATTTGTTCAAAACTAAGATTTGTAATTAAAATAAAATATTTAATTTCTAAATCAAAGAAAAATAATGACAATTTGAACAAATAAGAATTGAAAAAAACTGTGATTTTGGTTTTGACACATTTTTGTGTTATAAATTGAAATTTTTTTTTTTAATTATTGAATAATAAAATTTAAATAAAAAAAAAACGAGTTCAAATTGTATTTAATATTTCACTTTTCGTACTAATGAAAGTGACTCGACGTAATTTCAGCCGGTAACTCTCTTTAATGTGTGTGATAATTTGTACATTTTCCAAACGAGTCTAAATATTATCACCGTGAAATGATCGCAAAGTCATCATACGCAGGAGTATCAACATGCACCGCCTGTGTACGGTCTTGTACGCATGCATTGATCTACGATTCGCCAGGGAGATTAAAAGAGGGAAGAAGCATTAAGAGAAACGTCTGAATAAATAGATAACTCGGGAGGCGGGGGCCTCATCGAGGGATGTGGGTTTATTCATTGAGAAAGGGTGCTTCCGATGACGGCAAGGATGAATGGGGTGGGAGCGTCAGGAGGAATCCGGGTAAATAGGAATAGCTGAGTTTCCTAGAGTGAAACAGGTGGAGGGTCGTGCACGTGTTCGTTGACCTAATGGGGGCGGTAAGAGTTTGCCGTTATGAAAGTTTGTTTCCAAAGTGGGGGCTCGCATTATTTTTCACCAAATCATCGCGTTTTATTTTCATCCTCCAACTCGAACAAAATCACTTCAAGGATTCTCTGAATTTTTTTGTTTTATTTTACATCACAAACATTTGAATTAAAAGAATCAAAGAAATCTAGTTCAATTTTATCTCTTTTATAAAGGAGAGATGTATTATTCATCTGGGGATCTTCAAGTGCACCCTCGGCTACTCTCGGCGAGAGCAAAAATCATCGCGCGTCATTCATTGACCGAGCCATCTTCGGGAGGAACAAGAGGAAGTTGTAGGATTCAAGTCCTTAAGGAGAGCACGAAAAGCGCGCGCCGCTCTCTGTTTGAACCGAATCGAGGGTCTCTTCATCTTCCGCGGTTTTTGTTCGTTCCTCTCTTTTTTTTATCAACTTTTTCATTCGCTGCATTTGATGGATGTGCTAATTCCTCGCTGCATTACGTATGCGACGATTACCAAGGAAATTCAATTGGGGGAGCGACATCGATCGTCATGAAAAATGACGCTGATTTTATTTCCGACCCCGTTCATTTATTGCTACAACGTTTTGCTTTTTTCTGAAATATCATTTCACTGATTTTTTTATTCTTTCAAAATATATTTCATTAGTTATTCCTTTCGACTTTCTTTGTCAGCCCCATTTTTTTTTTCAAATGACAGTTATTAGAAAAATTTTCAAATGAGCAATTTTTTGGTAAAGGGGGAAAAAAAAGTTTAGTTTTCGTTTGTACCTTTTTTCCACTTGCGGCATTATCGTAATACGCCGTTTTGCTTTTTCGTGTAACAGTTACCGGCAAGCCGGGAGTTGTCGATAATAATTATTATTTTTAAGCAAATGAAAACGCCCCAACGGCTGTTTTATTTTTACGAGTACGTATACGCCGTAGGATCCCGCGCACTGTATCAGGGTGTAATTTATGCACTTGACATGACGTTATCTTTTCAATCGTACGTTCGCGACTCGATTTTGCGTACATGCCGCGAAAAAGCGCCAGCCAACAGACATAATAAGCAGTCGTCTCGATTCGTGCATTTGTCACACGACGTAATGTTGTTTTTGAATAGAAAAAAGAGGGAAAAAAAGTAACACACAAATCGCTCCTAGATAAAGTATGAAATTATTTCAAAACACTCTTTGGTTTGCGTGTGTTTGCTTCATGCAAAAAAATGGGCTTGAATAAATTATACATCTTTAGAGGTCATTGAAAAATTTTGTTAGCTCTCTCACCAGTTGAGAGTTGAAATAAAAAATTGAGGTGCAACCAAAAAGTGTACCTACAAATAACTAAAATGTAACTAAAATTGTTTTATTGATGCTTGAATTCAGAGTAAATTTAAAAATCTAGAAAATAGAGACACTCTTGTTTATGGAGTGATTAAGCAATTCTAAAATTCAAGAAAAAATATATAATTTGTTTAATCGGTTTTCAATTAATTATAATATACTGTATATGAGCCTGTAAACAAGTTTTTAACAGATGAATTAAACCGAATTAATTTTTGTAAAAAAAAAAAATAATTCTCCAATAATTTAAATCAAGATTTGAATTAAAACCCAACTACCGTGGCAGTTAGGTGAATTCGCAAAATTGGAAACAAGAATTTTGCAAAAGAATTAGCATCTGTTTTGAAATCCTGGTAGAGCCAATTTTTCTCCGTCCAATCAATCCGTCCAATTCAATTATCCCAGTTGGCGTGCCCGACGTAACTCGACTTGCCCGAAAAGGGAAATGTAATAATGATAAAACGTGAATTGTTTAAAGAATAAATGGAACATAAATTTCTCGGTCTAGGCGTTCGGGATATATATATTTTTCCAAGTGTTCGCAGACGAAACTGCTGAGAATTAATCGATGCCGAATGGCTTTGCTCGTCAGGTTTTCGATAAGTGGAATGAGGAGGGCTCTTCTCTGGTGCGCAGCGATGGCAGAAGAGGCGAAAAAAAAGCGTTGGCACGCTGCTAAGCGGAAGAACGTATAGTGCTAGTTTCACCAATCAGTCTGATTAATTAGAAACTACTCGAGGCTTACGAGCCCACAATATGTGCGCGCACCACGACCGAAAGAAAGGAGGACGGAAGCAGCCAAGCACTCTCGCAAGCTCCACACCACTGACCTCGTCAAGATCATGCCAGTTCCGCCTTCGTGTATTTTTTCTTGACTTTTTTCTTGTTTGTCGCTTTATCAATTAAACTCCTTATAGTCTGAACGGACTTGGCGTCCATTTGCACCAATTAAGGGATTTGTTCCCTTTCGCGAAATAAAGCCGAAGACAACGCAACATCAACTCGCTTAAATGCGCACAAGGAAATTCGAAGATAGCCTGAATTTGTCTGATGCACTCGAATTAGAGAGATTTTCGCTTGATTCACAGGAAAATGCTTTCGAAAAAGAATCAACTTTCCAAATGGAAAGCTTATATCCCTGAGATTAAATTAAATGTTACAACAAGTCAATTTACGTAATTTGTTGGTTTTTCGAAGATTCACATTGCGCGTCGGCTTGATCGTAACGTTTTCTGGAAAGCGAAAATGAAAAAAAAAAAGAGGAAAGAAAGAAGACGGAGAGCCAAAATCTGTTCTGTCATTTTAAATGAAAACGAATTCGCAAAGTTACATCATTTTATCAGCCACAGAGACTATACACGTGGAATTAAATTTCAAACAGAAAAATAAAGTTAATTTGCTTAAGTTCCTCCCCGACATGTCAGCTCGGGGGGTGAGGGGCTGCGCTTTCCAAGCTGATGGATAACACGAAGCGAGACTATTTTTTTCGTAACGAATTTTAACCAGGATGAGATTTATTATTTATGGAGTGCGCCAAGGTAAACTCTCCCACAAGATCCGGCCAAAGTTTGTCTGTTTTGCCGGGTATCGGGATCGAGGATTATAACGAAAGAGAAATTTTCCTTAGACAGATTTAGCATCGTTTTATATTCACGACTGAATTGGATAAATGAACGTAAAACGTAAGACAATCGCGCCGGCATTGCAAGACGAAATAATGAAAAAACATTTGAGCACATTGATCCCCGCGGCGAGGATTAACGTCAGATTTGCCGAGACAGACCATTTCCTGACAATACTCATTCTTCTTTATCCAAAAATTGTTTTCCTTTTTCGTCGGAGAATATTCATTGAACATTCTCATCGACGCGGAATTTTCGTTTAATTTCGTAAAAAAAAAAAAAAAAAAAGTAACTTCTGATTCTTTTGATTGAGTGATTGGCACTTGCATCCATTCCGATCTTTCCCCTTTGGCCATGATACGGAAGGGCTCGAATGGGGGAGCATTAAAAATTAACCAACGAAACGCATGATTGAGAAACAATAATAAAATCAGAGAGATGACAACGCACAGTCACTGGTGGTCCTTATCAGGGTTAAAATTTTGCTTCTTTTCGGTCGCGTTTTCTCGAATCCATAAAAATGACGGGGCGGCGTGTTTACCGTTTTTCTTTTCATTTATTCCCTCTATCGATTTGGTCTCGTCCAATTTCACCGGATGCTCGCGGTTGACGTAAGACAGGGAGGTCTGGGTGAAACGGGAAAATTGCAAATATCGTTCGTCGATTAAAAATTCTCGAAGACCCTGGAGCGAATAACGGGCGGCGGCGAGGAGATGGAAGCGAGGTGGGGTTACTCAGCGCCAGGTCTCTGACCCTTTGGCAAATAATAATTGCGGGCAATTACCATAGCCGCGAGGAAGAAGGAGAAAAAGAGAAAAGTAAAGCTCGATACAACAGTTGCGGGAGTTCCAGGCTGCACCCTGGCGTAAGTATACTAATTACGGGACTGAGACTCACCCCGCCTGGGAATAGCCTATGCAGTGCTTCAAAGCCAATAAAAATTTAAATGTCAGCTGGATGATCAAGTCACAAAAATACACACGATTCGGGACTTTTTTTCCGTCTCCTAGTTTTCACCAACTGTTGTCTCCTGCAAGTCGAGAATTTTTCATTCTGAATAAGGACCGAGCTGTGTTCAGTTTAAGTTGGCCATCAATTAGTTCGTTCAGCCAATTAACATTTTATTGGCTCCCGCTTTGACAGTGCGCATGTTTTTCTCATGACATTTCATCAGTGAAGCAAAGTTAATGATTTCAAAAAAGAGGAAAAAAAAAGAAAACTTTTCAAACCTCAAAGTTACAAAGGAGGTTGGACAACAGCGAAGTTGGAAAAGATTTTGTTTGGCGACGAATTTGCAGGTGATTCTTGATAGGGTCGATGTTAATAAGTCTCGTGACAGGTCGAAGCTTAGGTTTTACAAGTTTTGATCAAACGTCTGAGTTAGAAAGCTGGTTTTTTTAAACGAAACCCAGAGCGCTTAATTTATAATGCAATTGCGTGAGTGAGTTTAGATGAAGCAATTGCGGTCAAGGGAGGAGCGATTTGTGAAAAAACTTTTGTGTGCGCACAATGTAGTCGAGAAGTTGATGTGTTTTTGTTTCGAGTGGTTGAAAAATTGATGCGATTAAATTTGTTGCCGACGCCACGCTGGTCGATAAGTTGCTTATGGCGTATAGACCGACGGTTCTCGGTGGTAATAAGAACTGAAAAGGACTCTTAAGACCTTGAAGTACCATTATGCTCGGTATCACGAATCCCAGCATGCGGTGTAAATTCATTAGAAAGATGCCGGGCGAAGATCCTGCCGGTAGACGGAAGGCTGCGAACTGGCGGGATTAGCTTTTCGAATGTGATCGCGAAAATTGTTACGCTAATTGACAACAAATTTTAATCACTCCTTCGGTGGGGTTTAATTAATAAATGATCGCTTGACTTTTAATTGGAGAGTTGATGCTAAGGTTACTAGAGGCGTTTGTGCAGTGCCTGAGTTTTATTTAGATCTTGTTGACAGTAATTGAAGTTTACAATTATTGCAATATCATTATGCGGGGGGTTGATATAAATTTCACCGAATTCCAGTCGTGAATTTAACTTTTCGAGAATTTCCAATTAATCAGTCTTATCAATTTTAAGTGCCAATTAATACCGTTCGATATTTTATCTCTTCTTTGAAATTAATTTGCGAATCATTTTCGGTTTGATTGATTTATTTTGAATAATCCATAAAGTGTTGCAATTTTTCTCTTTGTTTCAATGGAGAGAGGGGGTCTGATGGAAAAAGGATGATTTTTCTCACGGTTTAATTAGAAGCGTACGCGAATGGGATAATCACGCGGCTATCGTGTGATTATAGACGCGATGACACAGATGGTAACGATACTTCATGGGTCGACAATCTGCATAGCCGCATTTTCAAGATTTTCTAACAGCGAGCCCGGCGCTTATAGCCCGGCTAATTTCCGTGTTTTGCGTATAGAAATTTAGGTTGCGATAAATTGTCGAGTTCATCATAGCCTCGAGTGTTTCGGTCTGATTCGAGGCGCGTGTGTGCGAGTCGCACGGATGCCGCGGATCGAGCACGCGACGCGCGTTGGCTCACTCGCGATGGTCTGGACATAATGAGCTTGCAATCGCGCGATGGCGAGAATGCAATTATTCCCATCGAGGTCGAATTCATTCGCGCTCGTCATTTCTCGTCAATGAATCGTTGCGCGAAGGTTATAAAAGTTTGGCCAGTAAATAATTTGATCGACGCGCTCTGGTATGATTGCTGAATCAATAGATACGTTGTTGCGGTCTCCAGTTATTGATGATGACTCTGCCATTATTGCTCGTGACGGACGCGACCGATAACGTGATCCCTGCGAAAATCTTTTGTTCTTGTTTTGGAAATACAGACATTCGTTCACTTTCATTGTAATTCATTTTTGTTCTTTACAGAAATATTTCTTTCTACCATTTGTTTGATAAATTTTGAAGGACGGACCAGTAATTTTGATGCAAAATGAAAATTGAATCTCAAATATCATTTTTAGTGTGTATCAAAATGTTGTTATTTTATCAGTATGAAATAAATGTCACAAACATCAAAATAAGATAATTTTATCGTTATTTTATTTTAATTTTAACAATATATTAATATGACAATATACGAAATCAAGTAGAAAAATATTGTTTGAAAATTGTTTTTGTTTATTTTGCATTTTTATTAAAAATTTAAGTAGTTTAGTAAAATTAATTATGTATTACGAAAAGTGCTCTATGATAAAATGTGTCTAACAAAAATGAAACAACGAAAATACTTTCGAATTCACTTTCAGAAATAATATTTAAATAATATTATCATCAGAATAAATAGAATAATTCTACATTCATAGTTGACACGTATACCTTTTAGAAACAAAAGTGCTGAGAAAAAATATATGTCGAGGAAAACATTTTTTTGATGACATAATTTTAAAAATATTTCAGTACCGTGAAAATCGCAAATACGGTTCAGTTGGTGTAAAATTTTTATGTTAAATATAAAATTTATCAGATTTATCACACGCGTCAATTTGCCAAACAATGAAAAATGATTTGCGTCCATTGAAAATGCGTTGTCAACTTCACAAAGTTACTACCTATCGTTTATTTCTATAAAAAATGTCGGGTTTGATCTAGAATGACATAACTCATATTCTCGCTAGTTTTTCACCTGGTAGTAGGATAAAACTTGACTTTTAAAAAGATCTGATCTCTCTGCAGTTAGATTTTTATTGTCTTCAATAGTTGAACCACTTGGTCTAATTGTATAACACAAAAGTGACTTGATCATATAGTATATCATGCTATCATATTTTCACAGATTTATTTAAATCTTATATTATGTTCTATTCAGCAATCAAAAGTTACATATGTGAAACATTCTTCTTAAGTTTTGTGTCAAAATTATTTTCAGTTTGTTTTTGATTTTTTTTTTCAAAACGTGCTATCGACAGGCATCCTCTAATAACAATACAAAATGTTATTAGTTTGTGATGATTTAAAAAAAAGAGAGTTTAAATTTGAAATTCGAGTCAAATTGTAAATGCAATTCCGGGAATCTAATTTTATTCATCGATACATTCCTACCGCACCTACAGAAATTCCAACATTTTTTAACCCCTTTCGTATTCAGTCCCGGCGAAAAACCTTCGACAAAATAAATCAATAAAACATCCTCTTTTTCTCCTGTGGGACTCGCGATAGGTTCGTTGCGCGGATCTTAATTTTCTTTCTCTCCGCATTCGCCGACCAATTTGATGCATTCGCGAGAAACGTCGGCGATGTAAAGGAATCGAGCGTAAAGGAAGAGTGGGCGACCTCGATGTTTCGTGTCCGTCCAACACCGGGGATAGTGATTTGACAAAACCACGCGAGTAAAAAACGAATTACGCCGAACGAAAGGAAATGAGCTCGAGGCAGATCGAATCCAATTGAAATAACGCCCTTTGATACCGAAAATTCAATTTGTGTTAAAAAAAAGTTACACCCAAGAAAAATTTTTACCTAAAATGAAAAAAAAAAAAAAAAAAAAAGAATAACTGAAAATTAATTTCCCGCCAGTCACTTGACTTTAGTGATTCGAAAATTTCATTTCAACAAGTTTTCCCACTTTTGACGAAACTTTGTCTTTCTTTTTCCAGGAAACAAACTTACAACTAAGCCAAAATGCATCTGCTCGAAAAAACAGTCAATTTTTCTCAATTGCACTTGTCCAAGTGCGCGGACGTGGGGGAGTGAGAGGGACGGAAAAGAGAGGGACAGAGGACGCGGTTTCGCGGCACATTGCGAGTACGTGTACCTACGCTAAATTATGCAGCGTGCATATTTTCCGGTCTGTTTGATGGGTCTCAAAGCCTAACCAGTAACCCGTTGTGCGTTAACGGATGGCTAGGAAAGAGAGGGACGATGCGCTGGGGAAGAAGGGCTCGTTCCCAAGGGCAATGGTCTTCGTCAAAAGAATATTCCAAAATGTTCTACATGTTTGATGCGATGTCACTGACACTGGTAAGCTCATTTTTTTCAAATACCATGACTTTTCTTATTTTCTGATTTCTCTCGAATCGTGACTACTTATCACATCTCTGCCAATGAGACCTCCATAACCGAGACCCTTTCTCAATGAAAGGTCAAAGGTTACGTTCTCCTTCAAACTCATACTCTATGAAATCTGAGATGTTGCAAATTTGATCTTTACGCGCTTTTGAGACAGATTGACTTTTAATCGCATGGCTGTAATTTTGATCGTCCGTCGAGTTTATTACCACTGAATAATAACGATTGTGCAATAAAGATTTGTTTTTGTAAACTAATTTTTATTGACACTCATCTTCGCGTCGAGAGACATTGTTAAATATTCATGAATTTTGTGCGATGTGGTAAACGAAAATGAAAATTCAATCGATGTGTACTTTATTCACGAAATATACGAGTGAGGTGGCTTGTCACCTTTGATTATTTATTATTTTCAGAAGTACATTCGGTGTCATTATTTATTTTACATCACTTTAATTTTATATCGCATGCATAAGGCTTTGATTGTCTCGAAGAGTTTTCTAATTACTTCATGAAAAACAGATGACTTTTACTTTTTTATATGAAAACAAAATTATTAAAGGAAGAGAAAAACATTGTTTTGAATTTTAATAAATACTGTTCAATATAAAATTGTGTTTGCGAATTAATATTGTATTAATTTGTACTTATTTGAATATGGAATTCAAATTCAAATGTCATGCAACGAAATTAAAAATTTCGTCTTACTTTTCAAGGACGGAAGTTAGTACTTTCAGGGCAGGCGTTGCGAAAATTAATTAATCGAAAAAGAGAACGTTGTGATTTAAAACATATGGCGACCGTTATATTCACTTTGAAATTGGCAATGAACCACGAATGAAAAGTTGCAGTGACGCTTTGCAATCAAGCGAAAGGAATAGAACCGATTCTATTGTATCATCCCAGACCCCTTGCTATCCGATGAATTAACATTTAAAAAATGTAATAACAGAGAGTTCGCATCTGAAAATTACGCATTACCGTTCATTAAGTTTGTTCTTAATGCCGAAGGTCATGACGCGTCTTTTCATAAAAACAAAACATTATAACTTCATTTCTTAGCAACAAAAGTTGTAAATGCAGCGCCGCTCTTAACTGCGATTAATAATAAACTTTTTTGTGGAATACAAGCAAACTATAATTAGAAGTTTACGTAACCATAATTTGCTCGTTTATAAGAACGATACATTTCGCTTTCATCTTACTGGATGGATTAAAAGTAACTAACACGAATTCACTTAACTAAGCTCTGTGTAATTATCTGGTTCGAATTATCACGATGGGGCTGAATAATAAACCACCCTGTAACTTCAACTCAAACTTTGCCCCATCATTTTTCGGATTGATGTTTTTGACCGATTTATTTATTTTTTTTTATTTAAAACTGTCTCACATTACAAAATAAGTTTTTATAAGGATATTTTAAAACAAAACTTTTTCCTTTTCACGGGGAAAAAAATTTTATCAAAATTTACTGTAAGTTATAATAATTTTTTTACGAATTTTAGATTTGTCCTCCATATACTGTACTGTTCAAAAAATTTTCATCTATAAATTATAATATTTGGTAGAATTTTTTTTCTCAGTGTAGGATTTATAAAATATATTAAACAATCTAAAAAATATTTTAATAAGAAACGTGATTTTCAATGTTATAAATTGGTGTCGTTACAAAAGTTATTTTCGGTATGAAGTTTTTTAATAATCGTATTAAATTGCGAAGCATTTTTGATAATCGCTCACTTTGGATGCAACGACTTGACCAGATTCTTGAGCTTGGTCGTCCGTCCTTCGGCTTCAATCTCAATGCCCAGCCGGTGTCGACGAACTGATCAGGGAATGGGAGGAAGCACGAAAAGTTGGACAGCTTGCGTTCAGTAACGAAGCCCAAGTTTTACGCGCGCTCTGAATCCGGTTTTGTTGCGTCCATGGGACAGTCGCATTTTTCTAGCCGCACCTCAATATTTGTCTAGAAAGGAAGTGCCAAATTTTCGTTCTAAATTCACGGTCAATTTCGTATGAACAAATTTAATAACTGATAACGGAATAACAATGTAGTTTGAATGAAAAAGTAAAACAGAAGAGTTGCGGAAGGGAAAAAGAAAATCGTATAAGATTGAGTAAGAAAGTCCGGAGGAATGTGTACTGACGTTTTGCTAGCAAAAGTTCGAGGCATAATTTGAGTATTGGACACGCAATGTTGAAAAAAAATTGCGAATAAATATGAATCGCAAAAGATGAATGGCACTGCACGCTGATTTGCCTGGGATGCTGCAAGTCTAAGTGAACGCAGTGATCATCGGCTAATTAGGAGGATCTTACAAATTACAGGAGTTGGCTTTAATGCGGCGATTCCGGGCGAGCCGCTCATTTTTATCCATTCCTTCAATTTTTATTTCCGTTCTTTTCCTTTATTCCTCCTTTTCAAGTGGTTCGGAAGAACCAAAACGAAATGCTCATGCAGGGGAAAATGCCGCCGAGCGGCATGGCACACTCATATTCGGTGAGTGACCCTCGCCGCGTCTCAACTACTGCCAACCGAACATTTTATATGTCTACTGCTCGGCCTGAAAGTATCGCCTTACTCAGGGCCTATGACCCTCCTTAACATTGTATGCCGTGCATTCGCAATGCGTTGACGTTCTTCAAATTCGAATTCCGCTTTCACCAAAAAGATCACATAACAGTTTTCCGCTTCTTGTGTCAAAGTTAGGTTTGTTAGAAAAAAGAAAATACAAAAATATTTTTGGTAACTCGTGAATCTTCTCATCAAAATTTTTGCTCAAAAGTGATTTCAAATAATATATTAAAAATATAGACAATTAATTTTGAATATGTTATTTAATGACTTTCATACGGAGAAAAATGACTTAGTAAATTTTAGTATATATATCTATGTAACGAGTTCTCTACTGCTGTATCTCAGTTATATTTATTACTAGTAAAATTTAGTTATAACTAATCAAATTTT